>WAAB01000394.1:0-48186 GCA_013389865.1 Piaya cayana
TTGATACTTGTTTTATGTCTGTTAAAACTGGGAAACTGCTGTTTATTCAGCTCCACCGTAACCTACTTTAAGGAACAGCCTCAACGAAAGAAATGGGCACCGCACATGGAGTGAGTCCTCCTTGCCCAGAGCATCACACCTGCTGCACCAAGAACTGTGATACACATACAGACACAGCTCATTTCCACAGCCCTTCAGAACTTGCTCTAAGCTAACCGGACTGCATGATATTTGCAAGCTACCACTAAGTGACCACACTCCCTAAGTTTCTGAGCACATTTTCTAAGAGGATGACAGCCAAAGAACCTCAAAGGTTGGCTTCTTCAACAGTCCTATGTTTTAAGGCATCCATGTTTTCACTGCAGCTTATTTATTTACAACCTAACTGCAATAAGCATAAAGCATCACGACACATTCCTCTACCTATTCTTTCAGTTTCTGGCTAACAGAAAAATTAAGATGTTCTGGGCAATAAAAAAAACTGAGGCCAACTCAGAGGTCTTAATACAGGGAAAGGGGAAGTGAAACCCAGCCATTCTTTCCCCACTCAGATCACAGCTTAGAGATTTGGCATGTTATTAGTTTTTACCAGTTGATCTTGATTCAGACGTTCTCCCTTGTTCATTCGTTCCTGGTAATCGTCAAGTTTGCTCTGAAAAGAAAGAAAAATGCTATTACAAGAAGTCAAAATAGAGTTCCTGCTTTTACAGTAACAAAATTAGCTACTAGTATTACAGTAAGCACAGACTGGAATGCATTACACAAGGACACAACTATTACGTAGAAGTAGCACCTGAGGAAACTCATATTCCAGGTTAAAAAACCTAAATACTTCCCCAAGAGACAAATATTTTAATGTTACATGGTTATCACAGTATATATTCAAGACTAGCCTTAATTTCTGAAGAAATACACATTCTTCCTAACGGGGAGAACACTCCCAAGGCACAAGCTTCCCTCACTCCAAACAGATAAATGAACTCAGCTCTGAGACAGAGCTTATTACCACTGTATGAGTACAGAATCAAAAACAACTGCAAAACCATGCTGTCAATGTAATAAGATTCAGAACTGTAATTCTTTGTACATGCATCAGTTAAGATAGTTTTAAAGAATTTAAATCAGCTTCTAATCCTTTGTGCAAGAATGCCCACCAACACAGTTCATATTAATAGCTCTACAATATCTTTGTTCAAGTGCATTAAGGTTTCTTTTTCACGGAGAGAAACTAAAAAAGTTTCAACGGCAGCAGGATCAGTTCTCTAGTCTGCTTCAATACAAGACCATGCAAAACGTTGGCATTAGCCAAAAGCAGGTAAAACTTATGCAGGTCCAAGTCAAAGATTCTAACAGGGTAACTAGAAAGGTTCTTAGGAAGCAAACCCTGCAAGAATAACATATCCAGGTATTAAGCTCTAAGTTTGCGCCACTTGTGTATTATCACAGATCATCATTATCTTCTATTAAATTTGCTGTGATCTTATTAAGAGAAAGCTCTCAAAGTGAATTCTCAACAATTATCTTACCAATCTAGCGTAACAAGCAACATGTAAAGGAAGGCAAACAAACACTTCATATTGAATGTAAAAGGATTAAGACCCTGATGTACCCATTGTTTCAGAGTTCATATTTGCCACTGGAAGACAGGTTTTTTTGCTGGTTGCGATCTTTGGTTTTCACTATTTTTGTTTCAAGATATTTCAGTATTTCNCACTGGCGACAGACACTAGCTCAGGGTAACAGCAGTCAAACACAGCAGCCCCAGCTGAAGTGCATTCACCATGTCAGAGATGTATCACAACAGGAAACAAGGTCATTTTGCTCTTTACATACTAACTTTAGAATAGATTATAACATGGTTGGACAATCACAGAAGTGTTTTCATGATTCAAGAGACCATAGCTGAGATGTGAAGTCAAAAGGGAGGGCAAAGAGCTCAAACACTGCAATGCCCCAGTGCAAAGCCAGCCAGAGTAACTGATGTGCCTGCCGCTTAAGGTACCTTAAATCCTACAATAAACCAGCTTTACAGACAAAACTTGCAGGTGCTCCTACTTGTTCAAACCGCTTACTCCCGTGCTGCAGATCACAATTCCCTCAGTCACAGGGATGCAATTGTTTGTGAGGCTGCATAGTACAGAGACTGCTAACACAGCCAATTTAAACAGCACCTACAAAACTGCATTTAAAAACCCAAATTTCTGTGATCCAGCTTCCAACACAAACCCACCAACAATAACAAAAGGAAGGAACATCAAATTCTCAGAGAGCCCTGAGCAGATCAACTTTGCTGAGGAAAACAAATTGCAAAGTTATGCTGCAAAACACTCTTATCACCCATTTTGGTGGCCAAGGGCATTAGGCAGAGGGAGGGGTGGGAGAAGAGACAAAAAATACCACAAATAACAACAATTGTTTCTGTCTAGTTTTTCACACAGCCTTACTTCAGCATGGCTGGTATCTCCAGATTAAGCACATTGCAGTAACAATTCAAACTGTGTGCAAGTTTTTGTTAAACAGTCAAATATTCTTCGGTCCTGTGCAAATGCTTTGTTCGTTTTCATTCAGCCATTTGTAAGCTAAAAATAAAGGCTAACACATCCATTTCTAACCACTAGGAACAGAATAAAAGTTCCTTCACTTTTTCTTCCTTAAAACCATTTGTATCAGAAAGGCAAAAGCAAAGGAAGGAATGTTCTTTCAGCTGCAATGCAGAGGACAACCAAATGTGTTTAGTTACATGTCACCACCAAGACTTCAACTGCCAACTAAGCATTTTCCTACCACCCCAAAGACACTGTAAGAATCAAATGCTGCATTACACAAAAATATTAAGGAAGCAAAATGTTTTCTTTAATCTGTACTGTCAACTGCCAGCAACCCTAGAGCAGCATTAGTGCTGTAAAATAACTGCAGTACAATTCCTGCTCAGAAACCCTCTGCAGTGTCTGCAAGAACTAGAGATTGTCTCTATTTCACTCCCCCGACACAACTACATCCTCATTCAGCATGGATATACATCTTGCAGCACAAAAGCTAAACTAGCAGAAAAAAAAATCAAGTGAGCACATAAATTGCTTATCAAACAGCTTGTGAGTCAGCAGCCCCTAGTTCTGCAGGCAGCAAACCACCATGCTTCAGCTTTCTCCACTCACACCTGAAATATTTTAGAGCTCCCTGGAAGAAAAGCGCTACTGATCAGCTACTGGGGGGCTCAGAGGAAGGTGGTGGTGCTCATTGCTTAAGTATGCCCTAGATTGGATTTTAACAGGTATCTAAAATTGAGTTACTTTGTTATGGTAACATATCTTCTCCTCACACTCAAGCTCTCATTATCTTCTCTCAACTGCCTCAAAAACATTATCCTGACATGGAAAAAAAATTGCAGTTAGATGACATAAGCTTCAAAAACAACACTAGTTTTAAACATGCCTGACCACTCAGTTGTGCTGCTACAGCCATTTACACCGCTGTGCTGTAAACTGGATCACTGGAACGATCTAATTAAAAATAACCCTTAAAAAAAGGGGGCCAGGAGCAGGAGGGAGATACTATATTTAACTGGATAATTTCAATGGCATGGTTTATACCAGTTACAGCTGCACAAGTGTCTATGACAAACTGCAAGGTGGAAGGGGAGAAGGTAACCTCTTCAATCAGCTGAAGTAAACATTTTGTAATGCTCACCTCACTATAAGCAAAGTAAAGATGGAGACTACTGTTAAGTCTGTTTTCTAAGGTATCTCAAAACCATCGTGTGTTTCTTAAACAGCATTAAGCAATTAAGATAATCCAAAAATCTAAAACAGCTTCCGAATACATTTCATACTGAAGCAAAAGAAAACACAAGCTAAGAACCAGAAGTTAATAAATTTGACATTTATATGTTGTAATTTATTTGTCCTCCACCATCATTTTCATACATACTTTTCAAGGACTGCCCAGAAATTACTAAAAAAAAATTAAATAAAAATTCAAAAGCTAACACTTAAACTGGATAAGTTCAATGAAACACAGAAGTTCAGAACCTCTCAAAGGATTCCCACAGGTCTCACATTCACTCTCTAGATCCACTTCCTATGACAAACACCCCTAGCAAGTCCCAACAAGCTGCTTCGGTCCCAAGTTATAACCAGAAGATGTAATGAAACATTAACTTCAATACCCCAAGAACACTTACAGTTCTTCTGTTGAAAATGAATTAATTTTTAAAATAACCAATGTAAATATTCTTCTGAGTTTCTTCCCAGAAGTCCATGTTCAACGGTTTAGAAAAAAATACCCATATTTAAGTGACATATTAAAGAGACAGCAATTCTGAGGGTACAGGATTGTGCTCAGTTTACCCCAGAGGACACTGATCCCGTAAGGGGCATTCTGCTCACCACATTCCTGACCCTTCCCACACACCAGCTGGGTCCAGAGCCTGATGCAACCTCACATGGGAAGCCAAAGACACAAGAATGGCCAGGAGCAAGACCTACTCCTTCCCAATGAAAACGCAAAACAATCAATGAGCACCGGTAGTCTTTGAATGCAAACTTTTTAAACTCACATGAGCTAACTACAGAGAAGAAAACTGCTTCTTCAGTTACCTGAACTAAGTGAAGCCACAGATGAATGAACCTAAAGTTTTGGTAGCTGCAAACAGTTCTTTGTCTCAATCTCCATGAGCATCTCCTACAGAAGCACTACACATTCACAGGTAAGATGCCTACTCTTAGATGTTGTTCTACACATCCTTTATGTACAAAATCAGTTACTTTTATAACAGCAAGTGAATTCTGTAACACAAACTGGGCTCCCCCATCACATTCTGTGTATCTTTTCCTTCTGAAAGAAAAGCATCAACAAAATATCAAAACATCTGAAAAATGTAAATAACTGGAAGATCTTTCACAGCCTGTAGGACTCATTATGGATCTAGCTCACAGGACTTGCTACAAGAAATAATCTTTATGCTACATAAAATAGTTCAAAATATAGAATGCTGAAACCAGAAAGTACCAAACAGCTCATAATTTCACAGATAAACTTCCTTGGTTTTTAAAAGTTGAAGCCTGGTTATCCAAAACTGCCGTCAAAAGGGGTCTCAAAGGAAGATTTGGACTTTCAATACACAGTTTTAAATTTCCAATTTCAAAACCCATGTTCTACCTCCACAGATAAATTTGAAACCAAGCTCCAGGCGGAGAATGTCTGGAGAGAGACTCAAACCTTCGACATTCTAGTGGCCCAAATAATTGTGCCAAAGCACTTATGAGCGCCACTACTGACAGGCAACTTGAAGCATAGCACTTCCCTGCTATCATTAGCTACACCTACCAGAATAGAAAACTGATCCCAGCTTTCACTACAGGTTCGTATCAGTTTCCTAAGGGAAATCCAACATTTCATTGAACCAAGTCAGAGCAACTTGAAATATCAGTCTACCATTCCAGTGAAAAGTTTTGTATAAAAACGACAGAGGCACTTTTTAAGTGTTAACTTTTCAACCCAGTTCAGGATTACACTTATTTGGAAACTCAGACACGAGCTGATAAAGCAACAGCATCTTAAGTTACCAGCTACAGCTTAAATGCGCCACCTTTTTAAGTGCATACACAGAGCTTGGGTCATGTCAAGCAGTTTAAGCTAATGTGCTTATTTCATATTTACAGCTGTGCAAGAACAATCTTTGCGATCTCCTGCCCATACCTTAAACTGTGCGTCAGCAAATGAGACTGTCCCCCCTACAGACCACTTGGGTTTAGAAACTGTTTTTACATAGCTCATGCTACATTATACAAATTGAAAGAAGAATTAACTTTCCTTTTTTCCAGTCACTGTACCAAGACATGAGTTTGATCTACATACAGTTGGCTTAACTCAGACAGGTTTTCCCTCTTAAAAAAATAAAAAAGAAGGGGTACGGAGAGAAAAAAAGAGCTGGTCTTGCTGAAGTATTTTCTCCTTGGGAAGCTGGAGAGTTAGTCAGACATCTAAGCACAATCCAGAGGAGCTCATGCAACTTTTAAATAGTATTTTCTCCTTGGGAAGCTGGAGAGTTAGTCAGACATCTAAGCACAATCCAGAGGAGCTCATGCAACTTTTAAAACAACTAAGCCTGCCAACATACACTGCAGTCGTGTGTCTGAAGGTCTTGCAGAGAAAATACCCCTTCAATTATCCCCTTCCACGCACACACAAACACCTGGTCATCTAAGAAGAGAAAAAGAGAACAGTATAGCATTCGTATCTTTTCCAATGACAAAGAGATGAAAAGACACACACTTTTTCAGGCCATGTTTTCACATACATTTATGAGCAGCGACTCAATTTATCCTAGTCCCTTTCAACACAAGCAAATACTTATTCTTCCAAATAATGAGGTGACTTCTAGGAAGAGAAAATTCAAGTATAACTAATAATCTAGTATTTCTAGTTTATACAAAAACATTTTAAAAACTATAGAATTAGCTGCACTTTGATGGTCACACCATTTTATTCCCAGAGTTTAGAAGGAAACATAGCACAATATAATTTACTTCCAAAGTTCCAATTTCTTCATAAAGAGTGACTTTTCCTCAAAATACCATGTAAGACCTAAGATGGTACATCTTACAGAGCAACTCTTCTTCCTCCTTCAAAAGCATGCATCTAAGTCAGGTGCATTTTTGCATTCATTCTCAAAGGCAAAGTTCTCAAAATCTCTGCTAGCCTTCGTCACCAGTTACTGACAAAGAAAGGATTCAACATTCAACTAAGCAGAAATTCAATGATATTTACTGAACTCTTCACCCACTCCTGTCTGCATACTACCCAATACAATTTTTTCTTGATGGTTAAAAAAATATTCTCACTGAAAGAATCAAAATAAAGGGAATTGAATGAATGTGTGTCCTTAAACCTACCAAGTAATATAACAAAAATACTGATGGCCTTGTGCACATTAAGCTTTGTTTTAAAATGAATTTACTAAAGAAGTATTGATTTCCCCACCAAGAGAGAGGCCCAAGCCACAAATCCTACTTTAACACACTAAAAACAATGGGTCTCATGACTTCTATAGCATTTACATGCAGACTTCAGAAAGCTTTAGAACTTCTTCAGTTTTAACAGACTGAGGAGTAATCTTTTAACTTTAATTCCTCAGTGTGAGAGCACACTCAGATCTTCTCTGTCAAGACCCAACCTCCGCCTTTTCTAAGAACACAGTGCCTAGCCCTGAGCACCCCAAGAACACCTGCTTTAAGTAATATTAATGGACTGTCTTTCAAAAGAGGCCATCTCCATAAAAAGAAGGCATTCTTCCCCCTCTGCACTGGCTCCCACATCATAATTATAAAAAGCAGTGGCAGCAGCCACAAATACACAAAATAGCCACCCGAAAAGATAAGACCTTCATGAGACCAGTACCACCAGTTTTCTCTCTTCTGCCAGAGTAACAGCCTCCCATATATCCCTCTTATTTAAGAGTCTATGAAAGCTGACTACAAGTCCAACTGAACAGAATGGAATGGCCAAGCTAAACGCCATTTATTTTAAAATATGAAAAAAACCCACTACTAGAATGG
Source organism: Piaya cayana (assembly GCA_013389865.1). Lineage (NCBI taxonomy): Eukaryota > Metazoa > Chordata > Aves > Cuculiformes > Coccyzidae > Piaya > Piaya cayana. The sequence goes on from WAAB01000394.1 coordinate 7,557, forward strand.
AAAACTGACCTGCACACCAATAAATGTGTTCATCCTCTTTATTATTTCAAAGCACAGATGAGAAGAATGTTCACCCGTTACTTTTAGTTTAAAAAATACACATTTTGAACATCATAGAAAAATATTTTTAGGGGATTTTTAAAGTGTTAGGTATGACAATATTTCAAACTGTTTTATTGCACTGAAACAACTAGAGCCACGTAGGAAAATCTGCATTGTTTCTGAGGTTGGGGACCAGTGTTGTTGTATCCATGCACATTCATATGTATTAACACAAGTCAAAGACAGACATCTTGTCCTATCTATACATGACACCATTCGGACAAGGACCAAGAAAAGATCTTCCAATTCTAAATTTTAACTAAAACCACTCAGCTTAGTGCTTTTTATTATTCTGTTTTCAAGCAAAAAGGAAACTCCCACACCCATCGTTTAGCGGAGAAACTACACTTCACACATTTTTACAGGTAAAGCACAGCCTGTTTCATTTGCAACTCACTTGTACAGACAAGTTTACTATTATTTTCACTTTCTATACATACAGGCTACCAGGCTAGGCTATGAGGACCTACAGTGTTGGTTAAAAATTAATAGAAGAGTAATTCTGCCTCTTTACTCTTAAGAGCAGAACAGATTGAGGGCTTCAACACAGACATGACATTATTTTTCAATGGTCCTTAGTCTTAGAACCACAGAAGCATAGAATGGCTTGGGTTGGAAGGGACCTTTACAGGCCATCTAGTTCACAGCCCTGCAGTAAGCAGGGACATCTTCAACTTGACCAATTAATTACTCAGAGTCACATGCAACTCGACTTTGACTGTTCCAGGGATCAGCCATAAACCACCTATCCAGGTAATTTGTGCCAACGTTTCGCCATCCTCAATATGAAAAATTTCATTCAAGCATCTACACTAAATGTCGTCCGCTGCTTTAGCGGAAACCCATAACCCCTTGTCCTATTAGTAGAGGCCCTGCTAAACTGTTTCCATGTGTTTCTTACAAGTCCCCTTTAAGTATTGAAACGTGTTTTACAGTAAGTCTTTAAGCTACATGCCTGAGTATTTTTCTACTGGCTTTGTAGGCTGGGAAGCCCTCTGAGGATCATTTCATCCAGCAACACTGGGCAAGGAGTGGATGCCACATAACTGTAGAGACCTATGGCTCAGTTTCTCTTCTGTTGAAAGTCAAACTGTTTGAGGGCCACGGATTTGGTAACTCCTCTTTCTAGAAATGGGTTTAAAACCATTACTCCTTGTCCTACTGCTACAGGCCCTGCTAAAAAGTTTTCCCCTATGTTTCTTAAAAACCCTCTTTAAGAATTGAAAGATGCTTTGAAGCAAGTCTGTAGGCTAGAAGCCCCAGAGCGTTTTCCCGCCTGCTCCGCAGGCTGGAAAACTCTCCGAGGATCATTTAATCCAGCAACACCGAGTACTGACTGGATGCAACATAACCGTACGGACCCACGGCTCCCTTGTTTCTCTTTATCACAACTCGCACGGTCCAAGGCTTGCGGATTTGGTAGCTGTTCTTTTTATAAATGGGTCAAGCTGGAAGCGGGGTTAAGACTCCCAAAGGGGCGAGCCGAGAGCGAGTTGAAGCGAGAGGCTGGAGGCTCCCGGGGCGGGGTGGGGAGGGTTGGCGGCCCCCGGCTTTGTGCCGGCTCTGGCACACAATGCAGTTCCGCCGGGGCGGCCGCCGCCATGTTAGCTCCCGCCTCCATGTGCACGGGCTCCGCCGGGAGCCCCGCCGCGGCCCCAGCCCGCTGCTCCCCTCGCCGCGACGGGGAAGGGGAACGAGCCCCAGCCGCGGAGATGGGGCCGCGGGGGCTGGGGGTGACGGGGGCCGAGGGTGGCGGCCGAAGGAAAGCAGGGCGGGGAGGGGAACAAAAGGCAGAATGAGGGGCGGGGGAAGCCGAGGGGGGTCTCGCTGGGAAGAGGAAGGGGAGAAAGCCACGACCCCGTCCCAGCCTCTGCCCCAACCGCCCCCGCCCGGGGTGTGGAGGAGGTGGGGAGCGGCCGAGGGGCCTCCGGGAGGGACCGGGCAGCAAAAGGGGCGCGGGGATCCCCGAAAGAGGACGGGGAGAGAACGCTGCTCGCCCTTCTGGAACCTTCCAGCAGGCGGCCCCTGGGGGCGACACTGGGAACAACCCGCCCGGGGGAGCGGGAGGGCACGGCTGAGCACAAGGAAGAGGAGATAAAACACGACGGGACGCTACGAGGTCCCGTTAAGATGGGCCAGCAGCGGGGACAAGGCTCGTTAGAGCACGGGGTGCGGAGGCTGGGCGACAGCAGGGCCCACCCTGGGGGGCAGAGAGGGTCGCGCAGCCATCCGAGGTGGGAGGGGAGGTCAAGGGAGCACCTTTTTCTTCTCCAGGTTGCGCAGCTTCTTGTCGATCACTCCCAGGATCTGCTTCATGGCCTCGGTCTGCACCGAGGTGATGCTGCCGCCCGACGCTTGTGGAGCGGCTGCGGCTGCTGGAGCGGTTTCCCCGCCCGGGCCTGCCTTCCCGCTGTTGCTGCTCGCCATAGTGCTGTTGGTAGCCGAGGGCATGTCTGTGAGGAGGAGGAGAAGAGAGAGAAAGAGAGGGAGGGAGGAGAGGTCGGAGCGCGTTACGGGGAGCGGGGCCGCCTCAGGGGACACGCGGGGCGGGCGCGCGCGCACTCGGCCGCTTCCCCACGCCCAGGGGCGCGCGCACCTGCCCCGGCGAAGGGATGGGTCACGTGACCGCGGGGGCGCGCGCCCAACCCAACGGTCGTTCCCCCTCAGCCCGACCCGCTTAATACCGCCGCCCCCCCTCCTCAAGAGGGGCCTGGCCACCCTCCTCACCCTGTGCGCGAGTGGCCCGGGGGAACTAGGGGAGGGGGGGAAAAAGAAACTCAAAGCGCTGCGCTCTTAGGAATGGCCGCCTCAGCCAACTTCGGCCCCGCCGCCCGCACCGCTCCTGCCACCGCCGCACCGCGCTACTAAAAAGGGAGAGAGCGAGGGCGCGCACGCCAGCGCGTAAGGCAAGGGCGGCACGGGACCGAGCGGCGCAGGGTCCTCGCGGCTGGAGGGTGCCCGCCGACAACGCCTGAGGAGGTGGAAGGCGCTTCCCGGCGCCGGCCGGCGGGGTCCTCGCCGCGGGGTCCTTCAGGCGCGCGGAGGGCGCCTAAGTGCCAGACACAATGGAGAGGCGGGGCCGCCCGCCACGGGCCCTCAGGGCGCCCTCACCCTCCGCTGCAACGGCGCCGGGCGGGGACCCCCACGGGACAACCGGCTTGTCGGGCTATTTGTGGCCGCCCCCGAGGAGCGGGGCGCTGCCGGGGACTGTCCTGCTGAGGCCGTGCGGCTGAGGGGCGGAGGAGCCCGTCCCGCCGCTCCCGCCTCCCCGCGGGCGGGGCTGTTCCTCGCCTGAGCGGGGCTGGGAAACGCGTTGTGCGCCTTTGGGACACGTTCTGAGCGCTGTGGGACGCTTGTGGAGGTGTTACAGGGCCCTAGTGGCGGCGCTTCAGTCGATGGAAGCGTGTTTTACGTTTGTCTTTTCTGATAGGATTTGCTCTGGAGTTGCCCACATCTCTCCAAACGCCATCCCAGAATACTGCCCAGTGTAGCTGCCTTTAGTTTTACACGTTTTTGTGACCCAAAGCTGCACCATGGGCTGGCACTTGCTAAGCCTTTTATTGTAGAATCATAGAATGGCAGGCTGGAAGGGACCTCGAGGATCATCTGGTCCAACCTTTTTAGGTGATACTTTGAATCATAGGATAGTTTGGGTTGGAAGGGACCTTAAAGATCATCCAGTTCCATGGGCAGGGACACCTCCCACTGGATCAGGCTGCCCAAGGCCCCATCCAAGCTGGCCTTGAACACCTCCAGGGATGGGGCAGCTACAGCTTCCCTGGGCAATCTGTGCCTGTGCCTCACTGCTCTCATGGTGAAGAAATTCTTACTTAGGTTTAGCCTTAAGTGTCTGATGTTGAAGAATCTACTACATTCCTGGGGAGATGACTCCAGTGTTCTCATGGTGAAAAAGTTTCTTCTGGAATCCAAGCAGAAACATCCCCAGGAGCAACTTAGTCCTTGTATTCTCCACGTCTTGGTAGACACCCTTTATATACTGATGCATGGCAATAAGGCCTCCCCTAAGTCTTCTCTTTGCAAGGCTGAACAAACCCAGTTCTGTCTGCCTTACTTCATTTTGCAGGTTTCCTAGTCCTCTGATCATGTTACTGGCCCTTCTCTGGACCCTCTTTAGCCCGTCTGCATCTTTTCTGTATAGCAGAGACCAAAACTGAATTAAGTACTTACTTCCATGCTGACAATGATTAATTATTCAATATTAATTTAAAGAAAAGGCATCAGAGTTTCTGTGAAGTAAAGGATTTTTTGAATGAATGAATACTCTGCCTTCTTTGAGAGTTGCAGCTTGAAAATGGAAAGGTTTTGGTATTTATTTAGTTGTCTTTCTAGAATTAATGAAGAGAAGAGTTTGGGAATATAAGACCCTGAGAAGTGGATTCTCATTAACTGCAATTTGGAGATGGATTTTTTTGGTTGCACTACCAGCTTCAGATTTTATTTCTACCATTGTTTTTAAAGCTGAATTTTTCTTCGATTTGTTTAATCACAGACCCACACGCTGACACAAGGGCAAGCCTTTCTTGAGCAACTGGGCCAACCTAATGGTTCTCTGCCACTGAGGTAGAGATGTCCCATAACCCTTCCTCACCAAATCCCTGCGTATAATCCATCCAAATTCTTGCTTTTCAGGAGTCAATTCAAGTTGATAATACAACAAGAAACTGCTTGCTTTGACCTCATTGCCTAGCTGGTAATTTGGAATTGTTGGATTTTTTGCTTCATTTAACCTGTAAATATCGCTCACATTCTTCTGCTTTTCATGTATGCCTGTATTTTCTGTAGCAGCTCAATAATTTGTTTTGTATCATCTTATTTGCTTCCCAAATCACCTCGTTTTGCATAACAGGTTAGAAGACGAATGTAATAAATCATCCAACCCAATTATTTCAGTTGAATAAATGACGTGTAAAAGAAATATGTCCAAAAACTGAAAGTCCATTTCTTTTCAGTAATCACCAAGAAGATTTCATTAATACAATTATATTTTTCAAGATCTAATCTCCAGACATTTGATTCTCCAAGCCCCTTACGCAGGGGTTGAAATAATTTTTTTCCCCGAGTCAAACACAGTTTCTTCATGAACATGAGAAGCACACTGAGGCTTTTTGACCATAAAGTATAATGCTTTATAATAATATGGAATTGTTTAATCCACTCCTGTTGGTTTTGCCTTCTTGCGTTGCCATTGCAATTCTGCGTGAGCTCCTGGGCACTCAACCAAGATGTAGGATCCCAATGTCATTTGCACTCGAAACCTGTATTGCTGAAGTGCTAAAAAAAAATCTGGAATAAAAGAAAAATCGGGGCTGATGGGAGAATTGGTGACAATAAATTAGAAACGCACATTGGACCAGAATGAAGCCCTGTTCTTGTCCACTGACATGAGATATTTATTCTTCATGGGGGAGCATAATAAAAAACATCAGATGTTAATGGTCTAAAAAAAAAAAAGTTCAAAATGCTGCTCCTGAGAGCAGTTTTTAGGAGATTACAAGAGCAGTAATTACGTGACAATTATTGCATCAAAGCTCTTGGTAATTACACTGGCTGCCATTTTGTTTAGCCAAAGATAAAGTTTACATGCTGAAGCCCAAGTAACCATAAACAAAGCATGAAATACCTTACATAGAAGTTGCAGAAGAACTTTTTACTTAAAAAAGCAAAAGACATTTGTGAATTTAGCATGGGATAAGCCTTGCTTAGAATCATAGAATCATAGCATCACCAGGTTGGAAGAGACCCATCAGATCATGGAGTCCAACCGTTCCTATCAAACACTAAACCATGTCCCTCAGGACCTCATCTACCTGTGCCTTAAACATTTAACAGATTCTTACTATAACATGGCAACTTTGTACCAAAAATACCTGTCAAATGTGTGTTGCGGCATCATTCACAGTCAATAATGTGCGGCTGTCACTTTGTGTGGGCTCCATACTGGGTCTCCAGACCCTCCAGCAATCTCTTGGAGCAGCCTGGGACCACCTGAAGTCCACGTGGTTCCCTGATCTGCATCAAATTTAGAAGCAAAACTTTGATATCTCCAAATATCATTTGGAAATAACTTTCATGCGAACACACTCTGCTACACAGTTGATGTCATCCCTTAAAATATCTCTTAATACTCAGTGTGTTTATAATGTTGGGCAGGTTGTGCTTTCATGTATTCATCTACGTCTTTTGTACCATTCCTCAAAAAATACTGATCACAAATTCATTGCAATTCCGTGCCGACAACATTTATCATCAGCACTCGGGCAAGAAAACCCTAGATAAGAATTCGCCGCCATCAAAGAAGAGCTGAGACCTCATCCTCTCCGCATTGAGGAAGTGTTGAACCACTTCTGATACATGAGTAAGCTTTATCCTGGCAACCTGTAAGCAAACTTGTAATTAGCACATGGGTCCCAGCCTCCACATTTCTTAGAGATAAGTGTCACCTTCCTTACCACATAAAATATGATCTCCATGCAGATCTGGATTTGGGTGTCTCTGCATTCAAGTTTTCTGGTGTTAGCTAGCTGGTTGAAATCACGCTTCTGCATAAGTATGATGCAGATCAAACCTTTTTGTTTGTAGGGAGCTGGCTTTGTGTTTCATGTTTGTGAGCCATGTAAAGGAAGGTCAGTTCTGGAGTTGCTGATTCTTGCATCATTGAGAAAGACAAGGGAGAAGAGAAGGTCCCCCAACAAAGGCGTATGTAGCATTTCCACAACTATTGACCTTTAGGCCAGAGATTTTCTCAAGGTGAGGGAGGGCTCTACCTTCCTGCAGGTCGTGTGGGAAGCCAGATTTAGGAGACGCTTATCTTTGCTCTTCGTATTCCAGATGAATGTGTCCCTTACTAGATCTCTCTGGATTTTCATTCATTGTTATTTCACATCGTCTAGAATTGGAAAGTCTGAATACACCTTTTCTGTTTGATTCTCAGTTTCCAGCTCTCACAATTTCAAAACCAGGGACAGGTGTATTTAAAACACATGTGACTGGCCAGTGACATGAAAAAGAAGGTGGAGAGGTAGAAGGTCTTAAGCTTCTTGGAGTAATCAGGGCTCAACTGTTTCATTAATACTCTGAAGGGACACAGAGCCTCCTCACTGAGGTATTGTCTCAGGCAAGAATTTTGTTATTGTCCTATATATCACTTTTGTTACTCCTGAGACACCTTCCCAGCCCTTCCCTTTTCAGATTTCCTCCTTTTGCCCTGTTGCTTGGCGACTTTTGACCAAGCCAAGCCTTGCTGCTCCCTCTGAGAAAAATGCTACAAGGAAGTACTACTAGTCCCCTGCCCCATTGTTCTTTCTCTGGGAAAAAAAAAGAAAGAAAAAAAAAAGATGCTTTTCCCCAGTGTCCCCAGAGCTACCTCCAAGCAAGAGTGAGGTCTCACATCAGTTTGTTGTGAGCCGCAAGGATGAGCCGTGTCTCCCTGCAGCTCCACCTTGTTCAGACCATTCCTGCGCAGGCATCAAATGAGATAAATGGAGATGTGCTCCTGCCTCCCCGAACCTGGTGCTCTGGCCCTGTCGTTTCATCTTCTTGCCGCTCAGTTTTCCAAACCAGCATCCAGTCTTGCGTCTCACCAGCTTTCCCACCCTTTTTGTTATGTTCTCTGCTTCCCCAAACCAGGAATTGTGTCCCACAGCGAGCAGTGTTCTCTCCTTAATTACCACATTTGCTGCCTGTTCGTACTCAGAATTATTCTGAATAATATAATAAAATAATATAATTTATGACTTCTATTTATTCTGGATTGAGTTGGGGTTTTTTTTTCAGTAGGATCCATAAGACTAAAATGAAATTTCCTGTGTGCACATTATCCCAGATCTGACTGATCCGATTGGTTCACTGACTGACCTCACTGAATGTTATGAGACTTGAGATGCTGCTGGGAACATAACAGTAAGAGCAGGGAGAGGGGAAACTGTATCTTAAATTGAAAAGCAGATCCCATGCCGCTGGTGATGCACAGAAAACGAGCAGCTCCAACCTCTCTTTCCAGTGCCCAGATTTAGTGTACAGGGATTATGGTTAGAAAAATAAACAAACTGAAATACTTCAATTTATAAAATGGCAACATTTAAAGTGGAGCAATGAGCAGGGGTCTACAATATCTTCTATTTACCTTTTAGGCTGCAAACTTACTTTGGAGAGTAGAACTTTGTATGCAGCTGTACCAGCCTGGAGCGAGAATCCTGCTTGGAAACCTGCCTGGGAGAATCTGAACCTTCACTCATTGTTGCTGTCTTAGGACTGTGCAGATTTCAAAAGCCTTGGTTGCTCCTCTTTATCAGGCAGGTTTAGAAAGTTAGTGCTTTGTTTTAATTTAGGTTTCCTTTGCCCAGAGGAATTTGCTCAGAGGAGAGAAATTCCCACTCTATCTAAACGCATGGGCTGGGTAACATTCATAATAAAAGCAAACTCAGACACAATAAACCTCTCCTTGAATAAGGGCTGAAAGCTTGGCATGTGCTTTTGTCTGAATTAAATTGTATTACAAATGTTATACCACAAATGTGAACTATTGATGTATTAGCAGCAAGATCAATGTAAAATTCAAAAGATGTTTGGGTTCAAAGGAGGTTAAGTGATATCTGACGGTATGATTAGTCAAAACTAGCATAATTCCAATCCAATATAGCAAAAATTGATTAAATGCCACTAAATGATAGATTTCCCTACAGAACCATTGATGGGACAGAATTATCATAGGATCATAGAATGGTTTGGGTTGAAAGGGACCTGAAAGATCATCCAGTTCCAACCCCCCTGCCATGAGCAGGGACACCTCCCACTGGATCAGGGGCTCCAAGCCCCATCCAACCTGGCCCTGAACACCTCCAGGGATGGGGCAGCCAGAATCTCCCTGGGCAACCTGTGCCAGGGTCTCACCACTCTCATTGTGAAGAAATTCCTTCTTATGTCCAGTCTAAATCTGCCTCTCCCAGTTTATACCCGTTGCTCCTCATCCTATCACTCCAAGCCTTTGTAAACGGTCCCTCCTCAGCTTTCTTGTAGCCTCTTTGGCTATTGGAAGGTCGCTATAATGTCTACTTGGAGCCTTCTCTCCTCCAGGCTGAACAACCCCAACTCTCTCAGCCTGTCCTCGTACGGGAGGTTCTCCAGCCCTCTGATCATCTTAGAAGCCTCCTCTGGACCCGTTCCAACAGCTCCATCTCCTTCTTATGCTGAGGATTCCAGAACTGGACACATTCTAAAATATTTCTGCTGATGTCACACAGACCTTCAGCCCTTTCATGAAGCAATTGTTTACGAGAGTCTTCATCTTACAGAAGTAAATAAACAGGCTGGGGCGCTACTTTGCTACATAAACCGTATGCAAACCAGATCAAGCGTTCATTTGAATGTACAAAGTCCTGGCATAGGAAGGGAGTGCGTTGGGCATACAAACCGAAGAAGAAGCCTCAGTGCTGAAAAGCAGCTGAAAACTGCTCTAGGCTTTATATTTGCCTGCATCAATTCATTTGAATGGGCCCAGCTTACCACGCTATCCAGAGTGTTCTACACCCGTCCTCTCTCTAATCTACTTTTTCAGTCATCTTTTTGCGTTTGTAAATTATATCACATGATTCTGTATCGATCTCCTTACTGTTAAGGAAAATATCGTGTAGTGTTATGACAAATGCTGCAGCTCCCACCAAACCATCTTCCTAAAGAATAATTTTCTGTTCAGTTTTGGGGTTTTTTTTTCACCCATCAGCCTCTTTACTATATCACACCGATTTAAATGAGGGTATCACATGGCTACAAGTCAAACTTGGGCTTAGTGTAGTCTAAGTATGTTAGATCTCTACTTCAATGCTGCAGTAACAGAGGTTGTCATTCAAAACTTGTCAGCACCTCAAAAAAAAAGAATCCTTTTTGTTTCAAAAAACTGTTCTCTGTAACTGTGGACATAACATGGATCTTACTGAAAGATTATTCAATCCCGTACTGGAAGGTATAGTAAAAATCAACAGTTGGAAGCCAAAGATACTGTCAGGGAGCAGCAAGGGCCATCTACTCCCTGGGGGAGGCCAGGTTTTGTTGTAGGTGGAACGGGGCTTGTGATGTGTACCAACTTCTTCACTTAATATCTATCAATCTAAGAGTGGAGGAGCCCAAATATTACTTCACAAGTGGCCAGATCCAGCTCACGTCTGCCCACTTAGCCCTCAGTAGATTTGTGCCTAAGCTCTTTATCTCCTCAGCAGATATAATCATGCATAGTCATTCGAAAAAACCTTCGGTTTGATATTGATAATTTATTCATGGTCAGGAAATGTAGTTTCCAAATGACTCTGAAGGCTGCTAATCAAACCTCCTCCTCTGCAACTGGCAGATCAAAATCATTCTGTATATCACATGCATTCAAAAGGTCAGGGAGGAGTAAATTTGAAAGTAACTTGCCCCGTCCTTGGAGGTGTTCAAGGCCAGGTTGGATGGGGCTTCGAACAACCTGATCTAGTGGGAGGTGTCCCTGCCCATGGCAGAGGGTTAGAACTGGATGAACTTGAAGGTCCTTTCCAACCCAAAACATTCTATGATTCTATGATCTTTGAGCAGTAGGCATTTGTGCCTAAATGTGATATAAAAAGAACCATAAAACATCCTGTGGTTTTCTTTTCCTTTACATCATGGTTACATTCATAGGATTTAAAGATTTTACAGTGGAATTGTCATGTACAGCCTGTATGTGTCCTTGGTTAAGTGCAGAGGTTTCAAGCGCTGTTGTTTACAGCAGCTGCCTGTTCTTTTGGTCATTCTTTCTAAGCACATTTTCATTTTCCATATCAGAATAATTTGTGCAAGAAGTTTTAAGTGTTTCCTGATGCTTTCTGACTGTGCCGTACTGGAAAACAGACATTAGGTTAAGAAGTGTAAATGATATGATAGAACCTGAGATAAGCAGCTCAGTATAAACAAGTACACAAGAGCCAGGCTGCGAAGAGGCGTTTTCATCTCAGTGCACAGGGATTTACATGTCAGCAGCATTTTCTGTTCTCGCATTGAGAGAAACTTTGCCATCTGAAAGCTCCCAGCGGACTTTTCAGCTGGGAAACAAAATAAAAGCAACTCGTTGATCTGCCACTTGGAAACTGAGCTGTACACTGTGTCTTCCTAAATTAAGTTAAAGATGCTCTGCCTTTATTTCTGAAACATCCGAAGTGCTTGGGAAATAAAGGAGATGAGAAACAGCCAATATAAATTTGTCAAATACAAACCACGTCGAAGTATTTAATTTCCTTCCATGAATAGTATCGCATGGGCTTGAGGAGAAGCAGATGACATCTGCAAACTTTAATAAAGCTTGTGATACTCTCACACAACCCATAAGCGACCTAAGGAAACACAATCTAAATGAAATGACTGTAAAGTGGGTGCAAAGCTTGTCTACTTAAAGAATAATTGGCAGCAATTCCCTGTCAGAATGAAAGGAGTTATGAAGCGAGGCATCACTGAAATTTGTTCGTGTGTCTCTGCTAGTTAATATTTTCATTATGACCTTGGTGGCAGAACAGAAGGTATGAAAGCTGTGGAAAAAAGGTGAAATACTTGCGAGACAAAATGTGAAATGGTCAAAAATGAAGATGAAACTGTGTGTGGACTCTGTCTTATGCAGAATAAGCAGCTTCATAACCTGCTGGGTGATAATGTGTTAGCCAGGATTTCTGAAGGTGACAATGAACCACAAGCTGAATCTTGTGATTTTGTTGCACAAAAAGCGAACACCATCTCCAGGTGCATGTATTCCGTGAGTCATAAAATACAACCGTGTCATGATATCAGCGTTAAGGATTCGGCTGAAGTAATGTGTCCTGTTCGAAGCACTAAATTTGAAGTTTCATACCGATCACTTGGAAATAGCATTGAGGAAACATCAGGAAGAGCCAGAGATCTGATAAACGTCATCTTTGTATAAAGGTTGAAAGAGTTGGGGTTCCTTGTCCTAGCGGAGAGCACTGTGAGGAAACACAACTGTGTTACCACATTGTGTTAGAAAGACAGCTTGAAAGAGAAAAAAGAAAACAGCATTTTTATCCAGGTTATTTAGAATAAGAAGCAGCAGCATCAATGCTGCAGTAACAGAGATTCCAATTGCATGCAGAGACAACTTTCTATCAGTAAGAGTCATGAAGCCATACAATAACCTGACTGGGAGGCTGCCACTTGCAGTTTATCCTGGGACTAAACTGTGTCCTGAGTCCAGCCTGCCCTGTCTCAGCGTTATGAGTCCCTTAAAACAACCATTCACCCTTTACCATCAAGTCAAGTTGCTCCAGGTGACATTTAGGTTGGAAATTAGAAAAACTTCTTTACTGAAAGCATTGGAAAAGGCTGCCCAGGGAAGTGGTGGAGTTTCCTTCCCTGAAGATGTTAAAAAAAATGTGTAGATGTGGAACTTTGTGACATGATTTATTAGGCACGGCGGCATTGGGCTGATGCTTGGACTTAATCTTAGAAGTCTTTTTCAACCTTAAGGATTCTGTGATTCTATGAGTCTATATGATTCTATAACCAGTCACTTTTGGAACGATGACTTTTGCAGTCATAAAATTAAGGTCAAGGACTCTTCAAGTCCAAACTCTTCAAGTCCACTGGGCAGCTCTATTCTCCAGCACCCCAGCGATAAATGGGTCATAAATGTCTTCAAAGAGCAATAGAGCTACTCACCAGGCAGTGGTCCAAGTCGTAAACACGAGGTAGGGCCCTACTGCAGCTCAACAAAGCAGAAATTTGGGAACAGCTTTCCCTAAGAAGGCTGTAGCAGGCAAGTTTATCTAAGAACAACACAAGAATCATAGAATCATAGAATCACCAGGTTGCAAGAGACCCATCAGATCATCGAATCCAACCATTCCTACCAATCTCTAAACCATGTCCCTCAGTACCTCGTCCACCTGTGCCTTAAACACCTCCAGGGAAGGCGAGTCAACCACCTGCCTGGGCAGCCCATTCCATTGCCTAATGACCCTTTCCGTGAAGAATTTTTCCCTTATGTTGAGCCTGAACCTCCTCTGGTGGAGCTTGAGGCCATTCCCCCTTGTCCTGTCCCCTGACACCTGGGAGAAGAGCCCAGCTCCCTCCTCTACACAACCTCCCTTCAGGTAGTTGTAGAGAGCAATGAGGTCTCCCCTCAGCCTCCTCTTCTCCAGNCTGGTCACACCCTTTCTGATACAAGCCAAGATGCCATTGGCCTTCTTGACCACCTGGGCACACTGCTGGCTCATGTTCAGTTGCTGTCGACAAACACTCCCAAGTCCTTCTGCTCCAGACAATTTTCTATCCAGGCTTCTCCCAGTCTGTAGCTGCTCAGGGTTGTTGTGCCCCAAGTGCAGGACCTGGCATTTAGCCGGGTTAAAGCTTTTAAAAAAAAATAATGTTGATTCACTGACATGACTAACTAACATTGCAATAATAACATGTTACACACTGAGAATTGAAATGACAGAACAATTATCTAATTAGAAAGTAAAATTAATTACATCAAATTTTAATTACTTAATAACCAAGAAATTGTCATCAGGTTGAAGACTGGGAAATGTCATGGAAAATTAAGAGGGAGTGCAATCTACTGGTTAACAGAAAGGTTTCCTTACGAACCCAAAGTCTGGAAGCAGGCTTACATCTTCACAAGCCCACCAACGAGTTTCCTTTTGTGTCACCACATTGGCGACATTTGGGGACTGGAAGACTAGCTGAACATAGGAACATAGAATCATAGANAGAGCTGAAGGCAAGAGTCAAGACTTGCAATTGGTTGGCAGCAGTAGGTATGATGGCTGCTAGAGAGGGAGAAAGCCCCAACTCAATCATTTGGTCCAGGTCTTAAAAACCTGCAATAGTCCCATGGTGTGGCAGATAACAGCTCAAGCCACTAAGAGATGCATTTCATTGGTTTCAATGAGGGAATATTGCATCAAAATCTAAATAGGCAAAAGATGTGATTCAGAATAAATATTTGGGATACAGTAGAATCATAAAATCATAGAATTATTAGGGTTGGAAAAGACCTTGAAGATCAAGTCCAGCTATCTAACACCACCTTGCCTGCCAAACTATGTCCTGATGTGCTACACCTACATGTTTTTTGAATACCTCCAGGCACGGATACTCTACCACATCCCTGGGCAGCCTCTTCCAATGTTTCACTACTCTTTCTATAAGGATTTTTTTTCCTAATACCCAATCTAAACCTCCCCTGGAGCAACTTGAGGCCATTTCCTCTCATCCTATCGCTTGTTACTTGGGAGAAGAGACCAACACCCACCTCACTGCAACCTTCTTTCAAGTAAATGCAGAGAGTGATGAAGTCTCCCACAGACTCCTTTTCTACAGGCTAAACAATCCCAGTTCTTTCAGCCACTCCTCATAAGACTTGTTGTCCATACCCTTACCCGTCTCTGGACACGCTCCAGAACCTCGCTGCCTTTCTTGTACTGAGGGGCCCAAAACTGAACATGGTGTTTGAGGTTTGGCCTCACCAAAGCCAAGTAGAGGGACAAAATCACTTCCCTACTCCTGCTGGCTGGACCATTTTTGATAAAAACCAGGATGAGTTACAAGGGACCTTATATGACCTTTTTTTTTGTGTAGGGCTGCTACTGGAGTGACTTCCCGAGTTGCTTCAGATGACTTGAAATGCAGTCTGATTTTTAAACTCATGATGATGATGATTAAGGTGGTAACTGTGATGAGAAAGGCAGACAAACGAGAAGACATAGTCTTTAAATAAATAGAGAGCAGACAGAAAAATTGAAAACATTCAAATAACGTGTGTCTGCGAGCCAGTGTGTTTGTTTTTGCAAGACGGGTTGCAATTAACATTTGAAAAAAATATGTAAATAATGTTTCATGTGAATATTCCCATGGACATAGGCTTGTGATCTATTAATTATTCAAAACCAGCCCAAGTGCTTTGTCATTCCTGTCTGTGGCATGTTCTGTGCTTTCATCTGTCCTTTGGTCTGGAAGCTGCCAGATTTCCATATCTGGGTCACCTCGTTCTTTCTCAACTTTGCTTTCTGCTGTGAAATGAAAAATTAGCATTCTGTGTGACATACATTTGGGGCTTCTAGGAGGAGCTTGAATGGCTTCTCTGAAAAGTAAGGAATCCTGAAATGTGTGGGGAAATTCGCAGGGAGGAATGAATTCGTATTTGTGGATAACATGGATTTTCAGTGACTTTTGCAAACACAGTCTAGGATGAAAGGAGGTTGTAGAGAGGAGGATGCTGGCCTCTTCTCCCAAGTGACAGGTGATAGGAGAAGGAGGAATGGCCTCAAGCTGCACCAGAGGAGGTTCAGACTGGACGTCAGGAAAAAGTTTTTCACAGAAAGGGTCATTGGGCACTGGCAAAGGCTGCCCAGGGAGGGGGTTGAGTCACCTTCCCTGGAGGGGTTTAAAAGACGGGTAGATGAGGTGCTCAGGGACATGGTTTAGTGGCACATAGGAATGGTTGGACTCAATGATCCAAGAGGTCTTTTCAACCTAGTGATTCTATGAATTCTAGGTGATCTCTTCCCCAAAAGGATTCTTAGGCACTGGAAGTGCTGCCCAGGGAGGTGGGTGATGCATCCCTGGAGGGGTTTAAAAGATGGGTAGGTGAGGTGCTCAGGGATATGGTTTAGTAGTGGACAACTATGGTTGGACTAGATGATCTTAGAATCATCGAATCACAGAATAGGTTGGGTTGGAAGGGACCTTAAAGATCATCTAGTTCCAACCCCCCCGTGATGGAATCTCAAAGGTCTTTTCCAACCAAATGAATCTACAGTTCTATGAAAATTCTTTGTTGGCCAAAGGAGGAGAAAAATGTTACTTGATGCACAGGAATAATATTAGACTCGCTCTGTGTTTAACATAGTGACACACACTAATGCCTATTAATACATCATAATAAAATATTAAAATAATTACAACAATAATTACGACTCTAATTTAAATATCTTTTTAATTCGGAAATACGTGAGTCACCCTGAGCGATTTATTTATTTAAATAGGTGTGAAGAGGTGACAGACGGAGATGTGTGAAGTATTTGCTATTTTAACCACTAGAGGGCGTTCAAGAGCTGCTTGAAAAACCCCGTTTTTAACTCATCCCTTGGACTCCAAGCGCCTCAGAGCATCTCTGCGGTTTGGAGGAGGAATGGGGAGGGTGTCTCAGAGAGGGGTTCAGCTCTGAGTTCTGCTGGCCTTCAAATCCAAGGAAGAAGAGTAGGAGAAAGAATGGAGGCAATTGTCACCTTTGTGGTGTTCTGGTGACACACCACCGGGCAGACACTTCCCTGCTGGCAATCAGCACATCAAAGACGATCGTTAGGAACGAATAAACTTGGAAGGGTTTATTCCGAAAGGTGTATATTTAGTTTTTGTCATCATGTTAGAGTTCTGGCTGAAGTGAACATTCTTCCTGGGACCACTACAGGGAATAAAAAACAGTGGAGACCTTCAGTGGCATGACTGCTCTGGCACACACTGGTTTTCCTCCTCAAAGTGCAGTTTCCAAAGCCAGTTTTATTAAAGAAACCAAATATATCTCATTAGTGAAGGCAGTGAAGTAATCTGAACCACTGCCTGCACATTCAGCAGGGATCTCTTCCTCCTGTTATGAACGTACTGAATGGCCTCCAGGTGGTTCATGCACTCTGTGAGACAAACACTCCTCTTCCTCCCACCTTTCCTGGCTTCGAACATCACTTTCCATATTTTTCCAGTCCTCACTGCCCACTCGGACCAGCAACTTTATGGGAATGCAAATACATGTTAGCATTTTCATCCTATGCCAATATTTAATCTGAAACAAATTTTTAAAAAATCTGAACTGGTAGCATAAGCATCAGATGAAAACACAATTTCTATTAGGCTCACAAACCTACTCATAACAGCTGAGCACTCAGATTTAACTGGAGAAAGGAGAGTTTTCAAGTCAAGACAGGTAATGGTAAGCAGTAGAAAGAGTAAATTCAGCTTTAATAATGAGTTTCAGGTGGTAAGAGTGGAGGTGGCCAGAGGGGCTGGTCTTATTTTGTTGTTTTTGCAAGTGGGATTGGCTCAAAATTAGACTCAAAATTAGACTTGGCACCTTGCTCTGCAGCAATGGCGCACAAGCACCAGCATCCTAGCATTCCTCATTGCTCCAGTGGAATCTAAGTCTCATAGTAAACCTTAGGGATCTCCTGAGCATGCTTTCTTCATGTGAAAGTCACTATCAGAAGCCAAGTTTCTACAGACAAATTCTATGAAACTCCTCTTTGAGACTGCTCCTCAAATCCTGGGGTCAGTTGTGGGCCCCTCAGCACAAGAAGGATGTTGAGGGGCTGGAGCGAGTGCAGAGAAGAGAGCGGAGCTGGGGAAGGGGCTGGAGAAGAAGAGGAGCGGCTGAGAGAGCTGGGGGGGTTTAGGCTGGAGAAGAGGAGGCTGAGGGGAGAGCTCATTGCTCTGTGGAACTGCCTGAGAGGAGGTTGTGGAGAGGAGGGAGCTGGGCTCTTCTGCCAAGGGCCAGGGGACAGGATGAGGGGGAATGGCCTCAAGCTCCACCAGGGGAGGTTCAGGCTGAACATTAGGAAAAAATTTTAATGAAAAGGGTCACTGGGCAGTGGCAGAGGCTGCCCAGGGGGGCGGTTGATTCACCTTCCCTGGAGGTGTTTAAGGCACAGGTGGACAAGGCGCTGAGGTACATGATTCAGTGTTTGATAGGAATGGTTGGACTCGATGATCCGATGGGTCTTTTCCAACATGGTGATTCTGTGATTCTACAATTCTACAATTCTATAAGCCATGTTCCCCACTTCACTTCTAGATAATTGCCCAAGTGCTGCTGTTATTCAGCCTGCCCTTTCTCTTTGTGTGTGTTGAGGGAAGAAATGGGGAATTGTCAGAAGCCAGTTCTGTAGAAAGTGGTCTTGCAGAAAAGAGGAAAGCTATGAGAGGAGAGAAGGTGGGGAGGGGGGTGAGACAAACAGACTGTCTTGGAAAACAGCTCTGCTATCCTGTTTCTTTTTGCCTGTTTCTTCTAGGGAGTTTTGCACCAAACCCATGCTCTACAGCCATTCCTGCAGACTCTCTTTTTAAGGTCCTGCCTTTTTCAAATGCTTGTTATGTACTTGACCTCTCTCAGGTTTTACATTCTGCTGGAAAGGTTTGTAAGTGATTTATGACAGAAAGAAAGAAGGCCAGTGATTGTTAACCTTCTCCTAGCACTGCAGTTGTAATGGACTTAAATATAAGAGGTGAAGCTTGGCCATAGACCTAGAATGCCTGACCCCGAGCCAAGGCTGCATTCCACCACAGCACCAAAAAGAGAAGCTACAGCAGCAGAGTGAAGATTTGAGCCAGAGGGCAAAACTTTGGCACCATTTAAAATAATGTCAAAGCTTTTACTGACTGCAAAAAAGAAATGTTTCCTCCTGAGGCCTTTGGGGTTGATAGGTAAGGATTAGAAACGTCTTTGTTCTAACAGGACATCTCAAACCCCTGTGACTATGAATAATTTTTATGCTCAAAGAAACCTGATGTCAGAGAATCAAGAACTCGTAAGTAGTTCAGATTGGAAGGGACCTCAGGACGACCCTAGTCTTGTCTCACAAACCTCCAGGGTTGGACACTGCACAACCTCTTGGGCAACCTGTGCTCCTGTTCCTAGAACCCAGGATGTTGCTGGTCTCTTTTGCTGCCAGGAACACTGTAANACTCAAAGAAACTGGCCTGTGAGGTTGTTGAGGGCTTTTCCTTCCCAGAAACAGAAGAATTGGACATCTAATTGGACAAGTGGTTCCCTTGCAAATTTTATTCTCCTACATGAGAAAACTCATATATGTNCGACCCTAGTCTTGTCTCACAAACCTCCAGGGTTGGACACTGCACAACCTCTTGGGCAACCTGTGCTCCTGTTCCTAGAACCCAGGATGTTGCTGGTCTCTTTTGCTGCCAGGAACACTGTAAGCCCGCGTGCATCTCATGGTCCACTAAGTAACTCAGCTCCATCTCAGCAGAGCTGCTCCCCAGCCAGTTGGTCCTGGCCTGTGGGGTTGTTAAGGGCTTTTCCTTCCCAGAAACAGAAGAAACATCTAATTGGACAAGCGGTTCCATTGCAAATTTTATTCTACATGAGAAAACTCATATATGTACCAGAAATAAATTAATGAAAGCCTTATACTTGAAAATAATTCCAGCAAGTCTTAACTAGCTTTCCCCTTGCACCAATATCCAGGAACTGCTGGGTTCATTTGCAATTTCTTGCAATTTCTGTACAGAATTGGGTAGATTTGGGGACTCATTAAACAAGCTTAGAGGAGTCTTTAATTAGCACTCATTGTTTTTCAGGCTATTAGCCTAATTTTAAGATTTCTAGAACATTGGTGCCAGTCGTAGATACCGAGCTCATTTAGAAACCAAACCAGGCAATGACTGCTTATATAAAGAAATTTTGTGTGCCAATCTGTATTTCCTACTCGCTGTTGCTTCTGCTTAAAGCCACCTTCTTCTGGCAAGAAAGGAGGGAGGAGACATCTTTCATCTGTATCAGTGGAGAGTGATTTGCTGAGGTGGATGCACGGGAACTGTTCTAATCAAAATCAACCCAGTATTGAACATTTCAATATTCTTGTCCTTCCATGTAGGGTTAGGTCCGTACTAAGAGGAGTTGGAATTTGTACTGTTACAATCAATGGAAGTCGGGGTGAGACCTCTATGCGAGTCATTGTTAGGAGCAAAAATGACAAGAGTTTTGCTTGAGTCTGATCTTCAGATCTTGTTGATAATGATGTTGAGGAAACCAAAGCTGATTTCCCTTTCAGTAGCTCTCAACTCTGCTGCTACTGCAATGCTCTCCCATCTTTTATCCACTAGAAGGCAGAAGGGAGGTTTTATTAAAAACCAACAAAATTGCACATCAGGATGATTTATAGCAAAGCGACAGCCCCTGTTTTCCTATGGTTTCATCATCTTTGTTCTACCAAGCACTTCTCATTTGCAAGGATCCCAAGGCCTTCACCAACTTCACCTGCCAGAAGCCTTGCACACAGGAACCCTCCTATCTGCAACCAGTAGCTCAGCGATGGGCTGCGACGCCGCTCAGCCTCACAGGACATGCATGGAAGAATATATTATCTAGCTGAAACTTCAGGGGAAATTTTAAAAGGCAGATTGCAATTAATTGAGTTGGAATTTGGCCAAGGCAGAGACTTTAATAGGTCTTCTTTCCTGTCTCAGTTTTGTTTGGTTTTGTTTTTGTTTTTTTTTGCAGACTCAGGAGTCATCTAACACCCCTGTCTGGAGCTTATGCCTTTGCAAATCTATTTCAGTCCCATTCCTGTCAGAAAGGAGCGGCTGTGGGGCTGGAGATCAGCTTAGCCCTTAGCCATGTGTGCACATCTTCTCTCATCCAAGTCCTGTCCTCAGCAGCCCTCCTCATAGTCATCGTTTTCCACCGTAGCTGGTCCCAAACCTTGATTTGGCATCCTTGCCGGCTCCTAATTTCTTTGTCATCCTTATGCCCACTGCCTTTGGAGGAACTCCTGCATCAGCAGGGTCAGATCTTTCTTATTTAATGCAGCCACTTCTGGCTCATAGGATGTTGCTGCTCTCTGTCAGTTTATCCATGATTTCATGTTTTTAGCTTCTGGCTGAGCACATCTTTTTACTTTTCCCTCCTTTTCCTTAGCACCAATTAAACTCCCTAAGGCATGTGTAAAAAAATGCTTATTCTTTCCAAGACAGAAACAATTCCTTTGTTTTATCCGTAGATTTTAAAACCCAAGATGACTGCAGCAATTTTGTCAATTAGCAAAGAAAATCAACTTTACCTCGTTTATCTGACAATTATGCGATGTCGTTTGCATAATGTGAAATTTAGATCTCCATTGTCACGTGCCTCAACTCATTTACCGTCCTAATGTCCATTTGAAGTGCATGAGGAAAACCTCGGTGAATTCATAGCCCTTTGTTTCCCACCAGACTTGGTTTGAACCAGGTGCTTAATTTTCTGCCAATTCCAATAGCACGGCAGGAGTTCCCAGCATTTACACTACCAACGTGCTTATCTGAATGCCGTATCATTTTCTCCTTCCAAATAAAATGCCTTCAAAGCATCAGTGAAATAATAAGCGCTTTGAAACCTCGTTCTTTTTTTTTTCTTTCCATCAACTGTAAAAATCTACATATCTGATTAATGCAACTTCATCCTGATCTGAAGCCGCACTGCGCTTCTCTCACTGCTCCCTCTAAAACCAGCTTTGAGCTGTTGACTATTACTTTCATCAGAACGTTTCTCAGTACTGACAATAAGCTTTCCCCTCCATAATTATGTTTATCAGCAGGATCTCCTTTTGCCAGGACTGAGACAGCTCTTGCCTTCAGCGAGTCACCTGGTAGTCTCTCCCACTCCCACAACTCTGGATTTGTGTACATGCTCCGCAACCTTTCTCGTTTTTAACTGATTCACCGCTCTGCTTGTTCTTAAGATGCTGGCTGGATACTGATTCAGCACTGCCTTACGCCTTAACAAGTCCGTTCTTGCAGGGTGTCTTTAAATCATCCGTTTACAAAGACGTTCTCCGTGCCAAAGCTGTGTTTGATCCTTCTACCAACTCATGGTAGCGAAGTCACTGCCATTAACAGATGTTTCTTGGGGGTCTTCAGAAGCGCTGATCTTCTTTAATGTG
This sequence comes from Piaya cayana, assembly GCA_013389865.1. Taxonomy (NCBI): domain Eukaryota; kingdom Metazoa; phylum Chordata; class Aves; order Cuculiformes; family Coccyzidae; genus Piaya; species Piaya cayana. The sequence continues at coordinate 29,342 of WAAB01000394.1, forward strand.
TGAGATGTAACAACGCCAGAGTACAAGAAAGCACGGCAAAATTCTTGAAATTCTATTACAGTCGCTTATTTTAAAACGGAAGGTTGATGCTATGTCAGCCTTTCAGGTTTCACCCACGGCTCTGGTCTCTGAAGTCCATCAGTAATGATGATCTGGGTGGAAAGAATACTTAGCAGTTTAGGGGGCAACTGTGAAATAAAAAGCTCCACCAGCAGGACACTTTCCTGTTAGATGTCAAACAGTTAAAAAAAAAAAAGAAGTTTTTTTCCTCCCCTCCCTGGTTTGTATGGAAAACCCATCATCATTTGTACAAGTATTGTCAGATCCACTCTGACATCTTGGTATATACAATTTTTTAAACATCGTGGCAACAAGTTACATCAATCTGCTGTTTATTACATAAAAAGTAAAATATTTTGCCATTAAAAAAAAGTGTTTTCTTTCCGTGTCATGAAATGTCTCCTTAATTTTGTGGTATGGAAAAGCAGACTGGGTCGTAACTTCGACTTTACTGTGACTTCTCCTGCTGTTCGTTGTTATTCACATCTCTGTTATGGGCAAAAATACGAGCACGAGGAATGTATAACTTGAGTTTTGAAGTCATTCTGTGTACTGTTCCTACAAACGTGGTTCATCATAAAAGCAGTTGCACTCAATTATTTCTGTGACAGTAAACCATGTGATTTCATTGTGTTCCCACTACATTTTTGACCTTAATCATATAGAGCATCTTGTTCCTTGACTTTTCTCTCTATTCTCTGTTCTACCTCCCTTCACCTTTCATTTTTATTTTCCCCTCCTCTCTCTCCATCTCTTCACCTGCCCATACTATTTTCACTTTCCGAGCTCCAAGAACCCCTTCCCTCTTGTGAACCCCTAATTTATAATATCAGAGGATGCCTTGGGTGAAGCCGTTGAGCCCCTGCAGCTCCCACTGCGGTAAAGGTGAAGAAGGCGGTCGGCAACTCACAGAGTGAGAATTTTGGTTTCTGAGAGCTTAGAACATTTTATATGCTTCCCTTTTTTGTGAAATGTGAAATAGATACGTGACACATAGTGTGGCATTTGACAGAAGGGTGTACAGGGGTGTCCTTTCCTGAGAAGAAGAGAAAGGGATCCTCAGAAGCAACTTGCTGAACGTGGATATTTCATCGTCCATGGCCAGAGGCTGCCGATTCTGCCTTCAGGATGATGTGAGAGAAAAAAAAAAGGGAGAAGGAAAAAAAACCGACAAGTTTTTAAATTCTGTTTGCCGACCATTTCTTGGTTGGTTCCGTTGCTATCGCTTTGAAGACTCTTTTACACACCCTTGTGAAAGGAGTGTTTGTGCCTCTGTGGAGGCCGATAAGGATGCATATGAGAGCTGGTGGTCTCACCCCGCCCGCTGACCACACGGCCGTTCCCTTTCCTCCTGCTTCGCTCGCTCTTCTCGAGATGCCAGGACATCTGGGAGGAGGGATAGCTGCCTCCTCATTATCGTTACGCTGCAGAGAAAGCACTCGGCAACATCAGCCCCAACTTCACTGGCTGTGTTTGTACCGTCTGTTTCCAGCTCTGTTGTTAAGTGACTTTATCAGCTCCTTCAGCCGCTCCACTGCGACACACGAGGTGTCCACTCAGGGGACAACTTTGCAGTGTTTGGGAAGCTCAGACCCACAGCCCTACGCCTGCAGAATTTCAGGACAGGGTGGCCTCAGGTGGGGCTGGGAGGTTTGGGAAGGCAGAACTGCATGTTTCTAGCAGCTGCTGTCGCTACATTTGCAGGAAACCAGGTTGCCTTTTAACAGCTTCTTTCGTCAGTCAGGGATGTGCCAGAAATATCTCTTAATCCTCCCACCATCCCTCTCTTCAAAAGCTTTTACCCCCAAAGGAAGGACCTCCAGGGAATACTATACAGAGAGGTGGATTCTTCTCAGCTTCCCACACCTAGGATCTGGTGGGAACAACAGCCAAGAGTCTTCTGGAAGCACACACCCTCGCAGGTGCCCACAGCTTTTGAGGGCAGCCCCTTTGGATGGCTGATAGGCAGGCCAGACAGCTCATATTCCCAGCCATGTGGCTTTTAGTGCCTCTGTGCTAATCCAGAACATCACCAGAAGCCTCCATAGTGTTTTAGTTCTGCTAGCAGGGCGAGTCACAGGCTTGTAACCCTTCCTTCTCAATATTTCTCACTCCATGTAGTTGTCACTGCACTTCTGCTGGGTAGGTGATTTTTATTTCAGTTGCATATACATATATGTATATAAATATGAGAGCGGCTGGTGAACCTCCCATAAGAGGACAGGCTGAAAGAGTTGGAGTTGTTCAGCCTGGAGAGGAGAAGGATACAAGGAAACTTAGAGCGACCTTCCAGTACCTGAAGGGGCTACAAGAAAGCTGGAGAGGGNAGATGTTCCACCTTGACAGCTCTTTTAAATACAAGTTTTGGCTAGAGAAAACTGATGTTCTCTGTATTACTATCAATACCACGTATGCTCCTGGTCTGGAACCACAATAATTAACCAAGAGATTTTGTGCAGCCCTATTGAGTTCTGCCAGAACATTTGCACATCATGAGACTCTTTGTAGAACTAGGCTTTAATCTTTTTATTCTTTTCTTTTTTTTTCTTTTTAATAGCATGCCTGGTATAATAGGTGCACACCTCCCAGCTTAAACCTCTCCAGACTGCTGTGATGATATTTAAGGAAACTCAGGGAACAAGTCAGGAATTGAAATATGGCCCATGTGGCATAAACTTTTCCTCAGGTAGAAAAAAAAATTCCTTTTGCTCAAAACAAAGGGAGCTTTCCTAAACATTGTTTGCATTGCTTAAACATAGACAAATTTCACTCAAGTCTCTTTCCTGCTGCTTTCAGAAGGAGATCTTTCTTACTAGATGTGTATACACACATCAGCCTGCCCTGGAAAACCTTTTCTTTCATCCTCAGTTTTATCTCCGAGTAATCTTTCAAGTATTCCTACAATTGAGCAGATGTTTAATAGCCAGGGACAAGTGTAGCATTGAAGAAAAGATATTTTCAAAGTAATTTTGGGGGACCTGACAAGAAGCTGTTACCGGTGGCTTCTAAGTGGTTTTTTCTTCCTTTTTTTTGATAGATCTGGTTGTGTCATGCAAAGCCTCTATGGACTCAGTTTAACAAAGGCGTGATGGATCTGACCCTTTGTATTCTTTACCATTAAAGCTAGAAAGATGTTAGGTTTTTACTCTACTGTTATCTTGCCAAGCATCATTTTACTCCCAGGAAAGATTGGCTTTGTAACAGGTTAGGTGCAACAGTCACCCACCTGGGCTTGTATCTTTTATCCAAGCATGGTAGCTTCTTTTTGCTCTTTGTTTTACCCAAGATTGTGCTTTATTGTGCCTCCGCTCTTTCTGAGTAAACGTTATTAGCTTGAAAGATGATTTTCCTGATCAGTTGCCCTAATAAACAAAGGTTTCATTTGCAAATCTGTCTAGGGTGGTTATAGACATCAAGCACATTTGGATCCCTATTGCTCATCCTTTATTATCAACAACAATGTATCTATGGGATGCTTGGCTAGCAAATTGAGGGGGGAAAATGCACTCCTACCCCAATTAGGCTGATGAAACTAAGTAGAGGGGAATGGTGAGAGATGCAGAAATGAGAGTGTTATTGCTGATAGTCTAATGATGAAGGAGAATCTCTTCAAATAGCTCCCGAAAAATGTCACTGTGCATTTCAAATGTGCCAAGCTGTTAGAAACAACCTCCCAGGCTTGCTGGTGCTGCTGTCATCAATTACTGACTCATCTCCCAGAAAGGAGGGTAAGGATTTAGGTTCTTCGGTTAATGAATGGCAGCGATAGCAAATGGGAAGCTTTTCTGGATCCTGTTATTGAGTCAAGCCCTAGAGATGCCCAATATGATGCTGCCAACATGATGGAAAGTGAGATTGTTCCTGGCAAATGCAAATGCTGAAGGGAGGTGCCAGCTGTCATCCTTTAGAAACCCCTTTTTAATCCAAACCATGAGGGATTGTTTTGTGGAAGGTTCTTGTGCTGCTTACCACTCCCGTGCTGGTACAAAGCGGCTCAATGGAGTTTTACTGTGGTGGTGCCACCTTCATGACAGGGACAGTATGTGGGGTATCTGAGTTTAATTGGGCTGAAAAGCAACCCCCCCTTTCACCTTCCCAAAAGCCTGAGCTGATTCCAAGAGATGCTCGCTACAATCCAGGTCGGGGAGAGCTGATGTGGGATGGCTGATGGGTTTATGACTTTAGGTACACCTGCTTTTCTGAATGGCTTTCAGCTGTGTGATTGGAGGATGGTCAAAGAACGCAACACATCTAGGATTTTATGCAGTGTTTTGTTTGCACAACTTTGTAGAAACACCAAAATAAACCCCTGCTGATATCCTTGATGCTCTTGTTTCTTTGTCGTTTCATTTAGTACATACTGAATTTTCTCTCTGCCTAAAGCTTGACCCTGTTTTCCTTTGTGTTGCAGCCATAAGCTTTTTTTTTAACTTTAGAAGTGTCACTCATATGGAATTCAGGAGAATAATTTAGTCTTGTATCTTTAGAAACTGAACCATGTCCTACCTGTTTCAGGTTCCCACCAAAATATGAAATCATAGAACCATAGGGTACTTTGGGTTGGAAGGGACCTTCACAGGTCACCCAGTCCAACCTCCCTGCAGGAATAGGGAGATTTTTAACCAGGTCATGCTGCTCAGAGCCACATCCAACCTGACCTGGAACATTTCCAGGGATGGGGCCACCACTACCTTCCTGGGCAGCCTGTGCTGGGGTTTCACCACCTTCACTGTAAAAAAATGTTCTTCTATCCAGACTAAATCTCCCCTCCCTTAGCTTGAAACCATTGCTCCTTGTCCTTTCTCAACAGACCTTGCTAAAACGTCTGTCCCCGTGTTTCCCACAGGCCCTAAATCCCAGCCTTCTTTTTCACCTCCACAGTTGTGACATAAGGCATGGGCAATTGTTTATGAAGAATTATAAAAAAAATATATGTGTGATAACAACTAAGCCAAAAGTTCACATTTGCTAATTCTCTAGCGGACATTTCTAACATGATGGAACATTAGGAAAGAATTCATAGAAGATATTTTAACGGTTGGACTCGATGATCCAGTGGGTCTCTTCCAGCCTGGTGATTCTATGATTCTATGATTTTCTTGTCAGTATGTCCCTTGTTTTATCTCCAGCACAGAAAGTGAGCCCAATCTGACTCCAGGACTTAATATGAGGAATACTAGTGCAGTACAAAATATTCTAATATTTTGCTAGTTGAACTGCTCATTTTTTAAAACAATATTTCATAGTTAACACTCTTCCCACCAAGTCACTTGTTCCAGTCACTCCAGTGTCCTTATTTGTGGTGTTATCTCCGCTGGGATCCCAGTGTGGTAGATGCTGCACAAGCACAAGTCTGGGATGGATGCTACGCTAAAAGTTTCCAAGGACAAACCAGGCAAAAGGTAGTGGAAAGGAAACAGCATCTTTTGACTGCGGAGTGGAAAGCTTCCAGAGGCAGATGAGGCAATCTTCCCAAGATCACTCTGGGAACCTCTGGCACAGCCAAGAGCTGAATTAACATCTCCTGTTAAGAGAGAGTCTTTCAAAGACAATCCTTCCTCCCTCCACCAGTACTTTTTTTTCTAATCCAAAGCCAGTGGAAAGAACTCTTTGATTTCAGTGGTGTTTGAACAGAGTCCCAAATGCCCCCTCAAATCCATTGTTGTTTCCCCAGGCAACACAAAGATAAGACCTTATCCAATGCAGAGAAGAATTTTAACCTCTGCTTCTGTCCAGTTATGCCTGCAAGTTCAGTCAAAGCGTGGTAGAGCAGCAGGAGCTCTGCGCCCTTGCTGGCAGTCAGTGTACTAAGAAAATGACTTTTTGTTGCTTTTTGTTATTAGCCGTGTCTCACATGGTACCATCATGCTCTCTTTTTGAACTTTGTAGTTTAAATTCATATATGGGAGGGCTTTTTTGCTCAGCTCACATCTTACTTGTATACAGAATATTTTAAAATGTCTTTTTATTTGACAAATTCTGTGACGCTGTTCTTCCAAACCACTATACAGACCTGAGCACCAAATATGCAGCTTCACTAATACTACACTTATCCTGTCAAGATTTTTATATAGTGGAAAGTTTTGAGGCATTTTGGAGTTGACACAAAGCATCGTAGCTGTCACAGGAACATCAACATCATTCAGCTTTATCATATATAAGAAAGGCCAAACACATTGTTAGGCCTTGCAGTGTAAATCTACTGACTTCACTGAAATTACATCAGCCATAAATTTAAGCCATTAGTTTCATCTCTTCTGATGAGAAGATCCACTGTCCTGACTTTCCATTTTCATCATTTCTAGAGAGGCAGTAACCGCTAACCAGCTGAGGCAGAAGGTGAAGTTTGTAGCCCATTCATACGGGTGAGGTTGCACCTTGAATACTGCATCCAGTTTTATGCCCCCAAGTACAGGAGAGACACAGAGCTGCTGGAGCATGTCCAGAGAAGGGCTGTGGAGCTGGTGAAGGGTCTGGAGGACAAGTCTTATAAGGAGCCGCTCAGGGGACTGTGATTGTCTAGCCTGGAGAAGAGGAGGCTGAGGGGAGACCTCTTCACTTTCCGCAGCTCCCCAAAAGGAGGTTGTGATGAGGCAGGCACTGGTCTTTTCTCCCAAGCAGGAGATAGGATGAGAGGGAATCGCCTCAAGTTGCTCCAGGGGAGGTTTTGATGGGATATTAGGAAAAATTTCTCTAGTGAGAGAGTGGTGAAGCATTGCAAGAGGCTACCCAGGGAAGTGGTTGAGTCCCCGTCACTGGAGATGTTCAAAAAAGGTGAAGACTTTGGGACGTGGCTTGGTAGACACGGTGGTGTTAGGCTAATGGTTGGCCTTGACGATCTTAGAGGTCTTTTCCAATCTTAATGATTATGTAATTCTATGAAAAGCAAAAAGCCATGTTCTCTTCCTCTGCTCTATTCCTACTCTGATCCTTGTGCATTTACAAAATCTAGTTCCTGCATTTGGTGAAAAAAACCCTAGAACCAAACCCAAACTCAAAGGTCAGTTCTATGTATTTGTTCTGAACACCCCAGTCAGAGCTCTGTCCTGGTTGTCACTCTTCAGAGGCCACGCAGCCTGCACAGAAAGACTTCAAAGCAGCTGTTTACAAAGCATTTTGGAATGCCTACATCAGGTCTGTTTGGTTAGCAGCTAATTTATTCTCAGGAGTGAAACCCACACTGGTGAAGTCATCCTGGGTAACTCAGCATCCTGAGAGATTTTTTTTTGAACAAAATTTGATTTTTTTTAGCGTCTGCAAAGAAAAAGAAAGCTTTCAGATTTCACTAGGTAGGTTTTCCACATGTCCTTTGAGATGCCTTCGCATATCTGAAAACTTCAAAATTAACTTAGGCAAGAACGCCTTGTTTACCTAAGTGTTTCATGCACTTGTTTCTCTGATCTAGCTATCACTTTTATTATTTGACATTTACCCACCCTTGTTTGTCCTTTTCACCTGTTACATCCCTTCTGATACTGTTATACAAGCTTTCCAAATCAGAGCCCGTCCTCACTGCGCGGTTAATCCATACGGCTTCCACAGAGCCTCAGATCTTGCAGCAGACCTCAGATGCTGCCACAATTGCAAACAAAGCAGCAGGAGTCTCGATTGCAGCGAGAGAAATTTCTTTTTCATGCCTGGTATGATTTTACCAGACGCACAGGAAAGTCAACCTCAAACCCATCCGTGGTCAGTCATGATGACTGATGGACAGTGCTAAAAGGGCAACGGAGAGGGCAGAGCAAGTTACAAGTGGCATTTCTTCTCGTGTTACGAGCTTCTCTCCTATCAAATCTAAGAGGAACAAATGGTCCATTTGTCACTGAGATGCTCCCCATCTGTGGCTGTGTCTAATCAGAGTTAATTACGGTGAGCTGAGTCTCCGTAATACTCCTGGTCCCTGAGCTCTGAAGGACCCACTGCTTTATTCTGTGGCTTCCACTGCCAACTTCTGGAGCTGCCTATTATCGAGCACCAAAAGGTAGAGATTGTACAGGATCCCTGGCAAGCAACACAAAGTATCCCAGCTTAATGCTAGAGCAATGACTAATCAGGGGATCCCAGGAGGAGGCTTTGCAATAGCTCTTGCAAGGGTAATGAGGACAAGTTTCATAGCTATGACACTTTAAGCCATGCAAAATGCAAGCAATCTTGTTTATTATTGTTTATTCTTTCCCGGAGCACCGAGTAACAAGGATCCAAAAGAAAAGGACTCTTCCTGGGAGAAGGATTGCACCCAGATTGGTTGCAGGATCAACAAGCCACGTTTGTGGTTTTATCGTAGCAGAATGAAGAGCTAAATTCTATTAATTGCTGCGTGCTGTTTTGTTTGGCAAATACAGGAAGCAGTTTACATGGCTACGTCGTGCTCTGGTCCACAGCCCTTCTGAAATAGTATTATTGTAACGAGATAATACTGATTAAGGACAGTTCCCTGAGGAAGGAGGGCCTTTTGATGATTGAGTCATTTCCTTTCCCTGCTCGACTTCAGTAAGATAGTGTTCCTCTCACCATAGACACACACACCCTTTACGGCCAGAGCTCTCCAGCAAGGAGGTCAAAAGCACACGCCTCAGCCTGAGGTGGAAATGCCTGAGTGCGTGAGTCCTAAAGAAAGCACTGAATCACCAGAAATGTGCCAGAAGTCCAAGAAGAGACTGTTTTTCTCCCGGATATGCTGTTTGCCAGTCTCTTTCCAAACCTACAGGATAATAATGTCTTTGGCAACACCACTCGGCTGGAATAACCTTTCAGCCTTCTAATCTTTGACTTTTGTTCCCGTACAGGTTTAGCAAATTCATTTGAAAAGAGCAATGAGTTTCCCAGCTAAGCAAAGGCAACGACACCTCTGCAAACCGCTGAAGTCCAGCTTTTTGCTTCTGGCGTGGTCACCTGCCATCAGCAAAGAGCTGATCGTGGCCATCAGTTTACACAGATCAGAAATCAGTAACAGGAATCACTGTTCGCTCCTAAACTAGAGCAAATTCAGATTAGGGGCCTAGAGGGGAAAGATTCCTTGTTCTCTTACACCATGGGTACCAACAAAATGCCTGCTCCCAAGCCATGCTCGCAGCAGGGGATCCTGGTTGTATAGGAAGATGGTAGATAAGAACAACTCTCAGCCTCTTCTATCTCTTTGATTTTTGTCACATCTTGCCATGGGAGATGCTTGAACGAGCTCAAGTCTAACTACAGCTTAGCAAGAAAACGATCCTGCTATCACTTCTGGGCTAAAACTAGGTTCTCCTAAATGTTTTCCCTTTTGAGGTGCAGTAATTGCTCTCCGATTAGGCAGGAAACTGTACCAGTATTATTGCTCTAAAGGAGCCAGTGTTATCAAAAAACAACACATCAGGGCCTGTCCTCACAGGAAGGGAATCGTAAGTAATCAGCAGCGCTATAATGCAATTGGCTGCTGGTCCCTCTGCGCAAAGGGGACAGAGTGCAGGAAAAAAAAACGGTTTAGGACTTTTCTTTGTGGCCAAAGCATTTTAAAAGAACCCTGGTTCCTCTTTGCCTCCCTACTTGGCTTCTCCAAACATTACTGTATTTCCTCAACTGAACATCAGGAAAAAAACTCGGTGTGGCCCAGAATGTAGAACAGGGTCCTTCCACCCAAAGGATTTTTTGGCAGACTGGTGCCATCGCTTCCCGGGATGCTCCACCAGTGTGCACTGGGAAAGCCTCTTTCAAGATCAGGTTGGATGAGGCTTCGAGCAACCTGATCTAGTGGGAGGTGTCCCTGCCCATCACAGAGGGGTTGGAACTGGATGATCTTCAAGGTCCCTTCCAACACAAATTGTTCTATGACTCTATGATTGGGGAATGTAGGTCAAGGAGATGAACTGCCCTTGCACAGCAAGATGAAGACCATCTTTGGATGATGCAGTTCCTACGCTTTATCCCCTTTCAGATTACTCTCGGAATTTCTTTCTAAAACATAGGTGCACTCTAATGTGTGTGAATATGGCACAGGAGCAGCAGTGGGTGTTAAAGTTGGTTCTCTTATAAAACTAGTTGACATAGTGGCCTCTCAACACTGTCCAAGATGGCTTAATTTCATCTATTCTTCATCCTCAGGTACATCAATATCATTTGACTGACCAGGCCCTACACATCCAGTAGGGACAGTTGCTCAGTTGTTACAAACTCAGAGTGACACAGAGGTCGGTCACAAAGGGAGATCTTTGTAACACTTAAACCTTAAACTCACAATGGTCTGGAATAGGTAGACTTTTACAGAAGAGTGAAAGGAAGTGAGTCCTCAGGGGTGGTTGTGTAAGAAAATGTCAGGATTTTAATTGAAGCAGCCAAAACTATGAAGAGAAGCCCCTGCAATAAAAAGCAACGCTGGTCCTTTAAAAGTATCTCTTTGAAAAAAGAAGACTGCAGGTAGCAATTTCATAGAATCATAGAATCACCAGGTTGGAANCCTTTAGTTGCTCTGTTTTGGCAGACTTCAGAAATGCAGATATCTGGAAAAAAGCTGCTGCCTATACTATGCCTGATCATGTCCTAAGAGCTGGAGACAGACTGTCTTCTCATGACCCCACGTTGGTCAGGCAGCCAGAGAAGAATTTTGGTATATAAGAGTCAAAGGGAGCTTCTTACAAAAGGTTACGGTGGAGATCATGAAACAGCAGCGGACAGATGTGTAACTTCAAAGAACGTTGCCGACAAAGGGAAAACACAGCGCTGTGCACGCAGCACACAAATGTGTTGTACAAGTCTCCTTTGCACAAATGTTCCGCTTGAAAAAATTACACTTCCGCAAATTGCAATGAGATCTGGTCCACTAAACAGGTTCAGAATATTATATTCATAGTTAATACCTTTTAGGTCAGTGATTTCGAACTCATCAAGGGCCTCAAGATCGGTTGGAAGTGACATCAGCGAGTGAGCTTCAAATTGCTGGTTGTCCTGCTAATTTTTCAGGACTGGAATCCTGCTTGAGCCTCTTGGACAGGCAAAACGCTGCTCACAGGAGTCCTCAGATTGTCAGCACTGCGTGCAGGACTCTGCTGCCGTCCGTCACAGGTAAACTAGTCCCCACACGCCACTTGTTTCTGGAGAGGTGGCCAAGGAGCACAGGATGGGGTCAGAGGAAGGCAGGTCAGAAAGTGTTCCCTGTCTTGCTGGAACACAGGTGGGGACTTATAGGTCCTACCTTGGTCAGGTGGGTCTGGGGGCATCGGGTGGTGGTGAAGGAGAATCTGTGAAGTTTGTGAAATTTGTGAAAAAAATGCAGGAGAGTGTCCTGGAGGACAACTTTGATATGTGTTTCTACTCAGCTGAGTCTATCCTCAGCAAAGACCATCTGATGGCTCCTGATGGAAGGGAGTTAATAAAACAGAAACCAAATAATTCTGTCAGCAAACCGTTTTGGAATGTTCCAATATCTTGCTGTTTGTTCAGTTTAACTGTGGGTAACAAAAAGGAAAATATGTGAGCCTTCAGCTGCCAAAGAAGAGGCTGGAAAATCAGATAGCATCAGAGAGAAAGCTCACAGGGTCTTAGGCTTATCATCGGTCCACAGAAATAGAAGCATCTGTCCTTCTAGCTCTGCTTTTCCTGTCGATTTTCTATTGTACATGGAAGTGCTCAGTGCTTAATTGAGCCCCCTCCTAGCTTGGTGGTAAAGGGATGCGAAGAGCTGTGATAACATCCCACCCCTCCCAGTCTCTTCACCTCCATCTCAGGAGCCCGGACTCCTAAGAGTTCACAGGTAGAAAGTCTGAAGAGCCAAAGCAAGAAAATCCTCTTTGCCAAGGGGAGTTTCCCCCATTTGGTCTGATCTGAGGGTCATGTCCTTCAGACCTCAGTGGAAAGTTTTTACCTCAAGGGGTATCACAAGTACTGAGTTGCTTTTACCTCTCAGTTGCTCTCCCTGAGATGACTTTTGTCAGTTCAGTTGTTTGTTTTAGTGATGATGTTTTCAGATTGAAGCCTGTGTGCCCAAAAGGCACATAAAACAAGAGGCATTTAAAAGCCAAAGGATAAATAAAACAAACACAGCCTTGAATAAACAACAGACTCTTGTCCTAATTTCCTCCCATTCCTTAATGGATGCTGATAAACTATCTGTGTATTAACGCCGCAACGACAGTAACATCAAATGCACAGCCTCACAAGAGCAATGATCTGATGAAATTGTGAGCTTTTAGACAAGCAATTCTTTTATTCAAAGTGGTTTGCAGGCTTATTGATGTCGTACCAGGCTGCTCCTTCCTCTGCTCCAACACAGACTATTTCAGTGAGATACAGTTATCGAAGAAAACTTCTAGACCCATTAGGGGCCAGTACATCTCATAAAAAAACCTTCTTGTTTGATCAGGAAAGAACCTGCATCAGGTTTCATTACTGTTTTTTATACTCACCACTCTATCACTAAATAATACTGCTTATTTTCTGGATAAAACCCTTTCCTAGTATGTAAAACTGGATGCCCCATCCCTGGAGGTGTTCAAGACCAAGGTTGGAGAGTCTTTGAAGAACACAGACCAGTTGCAGATATCTCTGCTTATGGCAGTGAGGTTGGAAGTGGATGATCTTTAAGGTCCTTTCCAACCCAAACCGTTCTATGACTTTGTTAATACTTTACGTTGCCTTTATTTTCCTTTGCAGAGCAGCAACAAAGTAAAGACTCATTATTTTCAGGCACTAGGCACAGGTTTCTGAGTAAAAGAAGAGAATTGGAGGAACATGCTAAGGAGGCTTCTTTGGGAATTAGATACGCACCAGGTTAAACATAGCCTGCCTCCCTGCTTTTGTCAGCCAGCACTTCATGTCTGCTGACTCCGAAGGAGCCAGCTGGTCCCAGTTTTGCCAACTGAGGTGTGAAGAGCAGTCTCAGCATGGGCAGAGCTGAGACCCTCCCCCAGCAGCAAAGATCGTAACAACCACATGAACCACAGGCTAGTTACAATGATGACAATTAACTCCACGTTTTCCTAGAGCTTCTTGGTGATTGTCCCAACACATCACACACTTGGGCAATTATCCCTGTCACCGTATGACCTGTCTCTACAGTTACTTCCACTATGATGAGCTTTCCTGTACTGTTTCTGGTCGTTCTCTGCTTATGCTGGCCCATCCTGGAAGACTACAGGTAATTACTTCCTTCATCCAGGTTTGTGTATTTATTCCTTTTTTTTTTTTTTTTTTTTTATGGTGAGCATGGTGAAACACTGGAACAGGCATCCTGGAGAGGTGGTAGACACCTTCCCCTAGATCAGGCTGCTGAAAGCCCCATCCAACCTGGTCTTGAACACCTCCAGGGATGGGGCAGCCACAACTTCTCTGGGCAACCTGTGCCTCACCACCTTTATAATGAAAAAATTCCTCCTTATATCTAGTCTAAATGTGCTCCTCTCCAGTTTATACCCATTGCCCCTCATCCTACCACTCCAAGCCTTTGTAAACAGTCCCTCCCTAGCTTTCACGTAGGTCCCCATCAGGTATGAAAGGTCACAAACACTGTCCCTACACAAGCTTCTCCCAGTGTTTCACTAACACTGTAATTAATAAGGTTTCTTTTTAGCACTTCAGTTCATCAGGGATTGGAGCCTGAGCCCAGGATTTCTGCTTCCAGCAACTATAACCCATGAGTCCACTTGCCCTGTTTGTGCTCTAGTCTCAAGGGCGAGTCAAAACAGACTGAGCACCCACCCAGAAGCTTTGTTATGAGAACATTCCCAGGACAAGTCACACCCAAGTCATTTCTCTTTCTGAAAGTCTCAAAACAAAACAAGCTATGCTCGATAACATAAACACACGCACACACACACAAAACATGACCAGAAACAGGCAGCTAAGAAAACACGTGTACAGAAAAATAGGATTTCAGGCACATCTAGTCACAGACAGCATTCATTTAGCGCGTGTGTGCATTTAGTGTTTATTGCTTTTTGATGGGCTATGTGGTAGAAATATTATTTATCCTCTGTATCAATCCATTCAATTTTGTTTATTTAAGGACATGGTGGTGATCGTTTCCACAACCAGATTTAACGGCTTCCGAAAGAAGAAAAACATTAAAGCAGGCCAATTCATAAAAATACATTAAAATATTGCACATAAAATGACTACACGGCCAGGAATGAAAGCTGAGAATTCAGAGCTAAATGGAAAGCACGATAATTTGTTATGAGAGGAGCAAATGAGCATCATGCTAAATAGCAGGAATATTTGTCCACCTATTTTTTTTAAAGGATTGTTTTCTTGTATAACAAGAACAGAAGCCAAACTTCACATCATCAGAAACTCAGTTTCTGAGCAGCCATGTGAGAAACAAGCAGGGTACGGATTCAAGTAATGAAAGGAATATGATGTGGTTTTCTTAAACTGTGAGTTTACAGAAATAAAAAAAAAAACCCCAGATCTCCACTTCTGCAAGATTAGATGGGCTGAAAAATAAGAGAATTGTGATCTAAAATTAACATGCATTTCAATCATAAAGGTAAATGAAAGGTCTTGTATTCTCAAGGTCTACCCAGCACCAAAAGAGATGGGAGTTGAGCCTTCCCCCTCCAGTCACAAGCCTTTTCCCTTTATCCCTACAAGCATTTTGGACATGGCAGCATGGCCTCCGTTCATCATTGGGAGCTGACAGCACACAGCACGGCACAGGATCAGGTCTGGGAGCAGCAAGCCTGGCTGTGTCGTGATGAATTCTCTCAGCTATAATGATTTGGGGAAAAAAATATTGTTCATGGGCTACATAAACAATTTTAATTGGCTCAGATGCCCAAAATGTGCTTTTTTTGTTCGGCTGCCAAGGTTGCTTTCTCACTTGCTAATTATGTTTCGCTTTAGCTTTCAGCAAAAACAGGAAACAAAGCATCCATTACTCGAATGACAACTTTTCAACAAGCCAACATTTCAACATCCATTGTGTAATTTCCGACCTAGAGCCAGCTAGGAGCTAAGTGCCTTTAGAACTGTGTCTCCCCTCTTACAAGGGCCTTATCAGCCCCTCGGGCTCCTAAATAACAGGGCAGAATGTTTATGAGTCTGAAACACGGGCTGGAGACGTCTGCCACTGCTACCCACTGCCCAGAGTACCCCCCGTCTGCAACACAAGATTATGAATCCTGCAGAACCACATCTCAAGAGGCTTTTGCTTTCTCCCATGGACTGGCTGGGAGCCACCTCCTGCACTGCTCTTTGACTGACGCCCGTTTTCATGGTGTTTCTTTTTTCAGTATCAGGTTTCTTCTTCCAACAAAGATAACTAGTAGCTCGAGTCAATTCGGTAGGTCTTCAATATTCACCTGCTGCTGGTACAGAAGATAAGAGAGGGAGGGAAGCTGGAAATCATCACCCATCAGCTTTATTGAGCCACCAGTCCAATTCACTGGTTTATTTCCTTCACGTTTTTATTCAGATGAGATCTTCATGCTCTCAAAGCGAGTTCAACAGAAACGTATTTGAAACTTTAAATGATTGTCATCCGGGTCACTGGAAATGTAGCTTGGTACAAACAAAGCACCTGCAAAACTGTGGTTACAGATGCAGTTTTGCTTATGTAAATTTTCTGACATGAACACTGTGGATCTACCTAGGATGTCTGCAAATCAAACTGGCAATATTCTGTTATTAAAATATAGTCTCTCCCCCTTATATGAAAATAAGGTGATTCCAAGCCACAGCACTAGCAGGAGAGTGTTGCACTGAGGAGTGCGTCTATTTTCCTTTTACATCTCTGTTTCTTTAGTGCTGATATTGATTTGAAGCTCTGATTTTTTTTGTTAACAAGTCCTATGAGTTAAATTTTGTTCCCCTTGAGATTCCCTACCTTTTGTGGTTTTAAAACACGCTATCAAAACTGCATAGAATAGATGCTGGGTACCATTTCCCAGCTCGTGTGTGGATAATAAGCTCTTATTCCTCTTGTTCAGCCAACGGATCTGTAATTGTCAGAGCAAGCAATAGGTGCACACCGCACCACGGGGGTGAACAAGGATGCCCTTTAAATTACCTATAAAACCCTTTGATTCAAACTGCTGATGTTGCCATAGGCAATTTGCTAAGCTTATTGATCATCTTCTGTTTAAATTAAAGTTTGATGTCCTGGAACAGGCTATTCAGCACAGAGAACTAATGGGATGGGATGAGATACAGGGAGTGAGAGAAGCACAGGCACACGGGGGAAATGGATTGTGGTCAAAAAGGAAGAAAAAAAAGAGGGTTGTATGCTGAATAGGTTCCACGAGTCAGTTAGCAATAAATATTGTGGTTATAAAAGAGTCCAGTGTGGACACCGAAGGTAGGGCTTTTGCTGTGTAATTACAGGAAAGTGGGTAGCTAGATAGAAAACTAACATTCCAGAGAAAGGAGGTGAAAAAAAAGACAATTAATATTTATTAGAAATGTGTGCAGTATAAGTTTAGTGATTTCTGCCAGAAACTCAGGTTCTTCCAGAGTTTTGGTAAGTTGGGTGAGATGTGAGCCAGTGGAGGCAAGAAGTGATAGGCTTCAGGTAAATGTTGGCCAAGGCAGCTCAGAAGAGGTTGTCTCAAATAGCACATCTCTGGCAGTGGGTCTGTCTCTTCATCTGTCACTCAGCCATCCAATCATTCAAACTCAATTCAACCTTAAGCATGGTTAGGGCAATGAAACTGGGAAGCAAACGTTGAGGGTCTTATTCAGAGCAGAAACGGAACTCTCTCTTCTACGTTTACATTTTAGTTCCACAAATAAATTCTTTGTGGGAAGACTAATGATATGTAAATGCAATGGGAGCTAAAGGTTTGTAGCTTTAAACATCTACAGACAGATATTAAGCAAGCTTCCCCACCCTACCGTTGTGTTTTCCCCTGTTCACCCTTCTTTGACCACAGTATGGAGTGTATCATAGAATCATAGAATCACCAGGCTGGAAGAGACCCACCGGATCATCGAGTCCAACCATTCCTATCAAACACTAAACCATGTCCCTCAGCACCTCATCTACTCGTGCCTTAAACACCTCCAGGGAAGGTGAATCAACCACCTCCCTGGGCAGCATATTCCAATGCCCAATGACCCTTTNCCTTGTTGCTCTTCTCTGGACTCGCTCCAGAGCCTCAACATCCTTCTTATGGTGAGGGGCCCAGAACTGTATCTTTCCATAATCTGCAGTAAATCAAGCCCAGGTACTGAATGCAGCACTGAGAAACCTGATTTCCACACTCTAGCAAGTGGTTGATGAAGCTGGAGTCCTTAGAAGAGCACATAGAAGAAATGGTAGAAGGACCGACAAGGAACACCAGATTTCTAGATCATCTGAGGAGCCCAGTCTGGACTGTGTGGGATGGTAAGATGGTTTTACAATCTCCACTGCATTTTGTGCTGCTCTGGGATCATTACAATCTTAGTCATCTTTATATTCGCTGATAGAGAGACACCTCTCCTGCTTCCAATCACTCTCAGGAATAGCTCATGATGTTGCAGAGAAAGGGTTTTCACTATTAAGCAACAAGGGAATTGTCTTGCATCTAATCCTGACGTTTACGTTACAGCAGTAGATAAGAAGTGTTTTCACTTCACACTGCATTTCATTTGGAAAACAACAGGCACAGAAGCAAGGAAGAAACTCTGGGATTAAAGATGTAAAGACTTGTGACAACAGTGACGGCAAAGGTGAGAGGTAGAGGTTTACCAGGAAAGCACAGTAGAAATAAAAAAATATAAGCTATGGGCTACAATGACACCTTGAGTGACATGATTGATAGCCCACCTTGCTTATACAGCCCTGGAAGAGTTGCTCCCCCTTGAACCTTGTATTCAGTTCTGGCCCATCACTACAAGGATATCGAAGGGCTGGAGTGCGTCCAGTGATGGGCAATGAGACTGTTGAAAGGCCTGAAGAACAAGTTTTATGTGAAGTAGCTGAAGGAATTGTGTTTGTTTAGCCTGGAGAAAAGGAGCCTGAGGGGAGACCTTATCACTGTCTACAACTACCTGAAAAGAAGGTTGTAGAGAGGTGGGTGCTGATCTCTTCTCCCAGGCGGCAGGTGATGGGAAATGGCCTCAAGATGCACCAGGGTTCAGACTAGATACCAAGAAAAAATTCTTCGCTGAAAGGATTATCGGGCACTGGCAGAGGCTGCCGAGGGAGATTGTGGAGTCTCCTTTCCTGGAGGCAGTAAAAGATGGGTAGATTAAGTGATTAGGGATAAGTTTTAGCAGTGTACAGACATGGTTGAATGATGTCAAAAGTCTTTTCCAACCAAACGATTCTATGATTCTGTGATTCCATACCTCAGTTTACTGCTTTGTATCTGTCCTGTATAAATAGAGAAAACTGTGAGGTTTAAACCATTAACCGAGAAATCGGAGAAACAGATGGGCAAACATTTCNCGGCACCCAGCAAGCTGTGGTGCCCGGGAAGAGCTATCGCAGGAAGCCATCTGCGCAAAGGCAGCTTTTTCAGGAAATCCAGCCAGGCCAGCAGCAATTTGTTATTATTATTTCTCCCCCTGACAGTTTTCTCCTTGACACTTTCCCTAAACGACACCGGGGAGGAAGTAAGTTGTCAATTGAAAATCATCGCTTGTTATTAGCTGTGGAAGGCAAAGCACCTTAGTTAAGAACCCGATGCGGAGGAGATGTGGGTTTATTTCCTGTAGGCGCAGTTAACAGGAAATCTATTTGAAATAGAAATAATTAGAAAACTACAGTGGATGCTTTTAGAATCAGAGTCATTTAAGTTGGAAAAGACCTCTGAGAACATCAAGTCCTTTGGACATCCAACTTTTCCTGATAAGAGTAACTGTTGTCTTGCCAGGAATTCATGCTCAGT
>WAAB01000395.1:0-33897 GCA_013389865.1 Piaya cayana
TGTAAGAGTTGGTCAAAGGATCAATTTATGTCTCAATATTTTCTCATTTTCAGCCTCAGAACTTGACTGTGTAAATCAGAAAAGCAGACCTCATAAAACGGCCAGAGCTGGTATGGAGCAAATGCTTTGTACCTAACTACATGTACCTGCCTCCTAATCTCAAAAATGTTTTGTACCTGTCTTCAAGCCTCCTTGCTCCCTACCATTGTGAAAGATCCATGAAGCAAGGAGGAAAAGACAGGAAGATTAATGACAGGACTTACCACAGACCCATAGCCAACAGAGCATGTGCACAAAGTGATGATGACTACTGGCCTTCATCAGGAGACACCAGGCCAACCACTGCCAACAGAAAGTGCATGCACAAGGGGAGGAGACCTGCAGACACTCCTCTCTTGGCATGTATGGCCTGCTAGGTGGAGATTGGCACATCTCCACAGGCAAAGGTGGGTCACAGGTGTATTGACTGGCATAAAAGACAGCTCTGGAGCAGCTGAATTGGGGGAGTAACAGAAGACCAAGACAGAAGACCCCTCCACCGTGGGATCACCTCCAGCAAAGACTGAAACAATGGAAAATCTTCTGGACCGGGACTCCCAGAGACGCTGGACATCTGTGGACCCAAGGTGGTAGCTATGAACCCCCCTTTTCCTTCCCTCTTCTCCCCATCTCTTTCCTTGTTCTCTGTCTCTTTCTATTGTAAGTCACTTTATGGGCATAGTTAATAAAGTGCCAGTTTAGACTCCCTTGACTCTCTTTGAATTATTTGCACTCTGAAATCATAAATGAAACAAACCATAATGCATCTTCTTACGGGCAGACCGTGACAAGTACTAACAGCCAAACAGTACCCAGAGTAAGAGTGCAGATGCTGATAGTGGAAAAGCCCCAAAGCTGAATGATATCAACAAGCCCTATAGGGAATTCCAGTTACACTTGAAGTAAGACTAAGTGGATTTATCCTATTCGTTTCCTTTCCAGCTATTTTCATGCAGGAAAATGTTTACTTAAAAAGTTTCAATAAGCAATATTATTAATGATTTTGCAAGTTATATGCAATTGTTCCTACCCTGTGAAGAGTGTTTCACATCCATTAAAATAATGTTAAAATTATTTTACAGAAGACCCTCCTGTAGCTCAAATACTTTTACAGAAGGAAATAAATGTTACAATTTTCTGTAAGTACAAAATCGCTGTCACTTTCATTACTTTAAAAGTGCAGTGTGTGTGGTGGCCAAGTTTAAGCTACGGTTATTCACTTCCCAGTTTTTAAGCATGAATAAACTGTCACATGGGCACATGTGTTCTTAGACAGAATAAAACATGTTTTCTAAAATCTTCGCCTTTTTCTGCATTCTATGCATAACTACCAGGAAGGCAACAACATAGTGAAGCAGATCAGAGTACTGTAACTTGAAACCAGGGCTAAGAAAACAAGAAGAGAAGACTTTGTAACAGCATGAATCTGATTCAATTCAGAGAAAGAATGGGTCATTCTAAAGTAAAAAAAACCCAAAATGTATTAGAGTGTGAAGACCTATATAACAGGTTCAAAAATCAGAATTAAGAAAAAAATGACATTGCTGGCCTTAAGGGAATTTTATCCATAAGTGAAAGAAAGTGAAAACTCACTTTCTGTTGAGGAGAAAGGATCCCTGCTGCTCAGGCAAACACTTTTCAATTTTTTTTGTGCCTTAAGCACTCATTTCCCAGTACATCCAGCAGAGCCTATTTCACATTTGAAACTACATGCAGAGGTACTTTTGGTATAACATGCTTCATATGACTAGTGAGATGTCCATAGTTAAAAAAAAAAAAATCAGATGTTCTAAGTCCTTTGTGCTGTATGCGTGCACATACACACAAATGCCAGAAGTTGAACAGAAAAAATGAGAACTGTTTGGCAAAGGTTGCATTAGGATAAGCATACTATTAAATGTACTTTTTTATTAAATACTTAGCTATAGAATCTTGCATTAAAACATAGTGAGATCTGCTATAGCAGGGAAAACATAAGATGTATTAGAACCTTTTCTACATTTTAAATTACTTTGTGCACAAAGATTTTTTTATAGTGTAGAAAAATTTCTGTAATCTTTTAAAGATTTAAGAAATCTTTTAATGATTTAAGAAATACAGTTCTCATAGGTTATAAATATAACATCTGCAGTTCCCATTGCTCTTTCAGTGGGGCACAGTGGGAGGGTGGAGGACATAAGAGTCTAGGACTAACTATAAGGAAATGTTTTCCTTAGATTAAATGAATAATGAAATCAATATGAAATATTAGTGTGGGCTAAACTTACTTTAGAAAGACTTTTATGAACTCTGAAAATAATTTTCAGAAAACCTTCTAGATATTAAGAAACATCATGCTTAAGAAGCATCATTGTCCATTGGAAACTACAAATATAAACAGTATTTTAAAATATGCATATGAAATTTAATTACAAATTAAAAGAAATGTTGCAGTCTACAGTGTATTTGATGACAAAATCAGCACTTAGCTGAACATTGAAATTATCAGAAAAAAAAAAAAGATTAAAAAATAAAATTAAATAAAAGCATGGAAAACCAAGGTGTATATGAGAGTTGTGGACTTATTCATGGAATTCATTGGTATCAAAAATTCCAAATAATTTCACTGGGTTTTTTAATGTAAATCTTACAAAGCTTCCTAATCCTGGCTTTCTTGAAAGAGAAGACTGTAAGATTAATAAAAATACACAGATATCCACAACTTAAATTATCAGCCTCTGCACAAAAAAGTATGAGTTTTAGTTTCTCTGTTATAAATAGTGTTATGACTGATTCTAACACAGCAGAGAAATTTCTCATAATAAAAGACCTTTTATTCACTGCATGTGACTGCTCTAGATCCAATCATAAGCCCATTTAGAAATGTCTTCTCTGAGCAACTATAAAATTAGGTCAGCACAGCAATTGTGACTGACTTAATGAGTCACGTAGAACTTCAGCTGCTTCTCCCTGCAACCAGATTTACTCAACTTCTTCACACAGATGAAGTATTTGATAAATAAGAGCTTTGGTGTTAACATCACTTAAAACACCCAGCCATAATTAATGTCAACTTGTCATTAAAACAACAGTAACTGATTATTCTTAAAGGTAACGCTTTTAATACACTTAATGAAGATTAGACCCATTAAAAAGCTGTTAGTTTCCCCTCATTTCTTCCATGCAGCAGTGGACACTGCTAACTTACAAGATCTTTTCCTTTTCCAAACCATTGAAGTAGCAAGTGAATTTTGTCTGGGCTGGATGACTGTGGCTGAAACAACTAAAATGAAGAATACTTACGTTATCCAACCATGTTTACAAATTATTGCCATGGTCCTTTTTAACACTGAGAGACCACCATGTGTTGCAGTCACTATTTGTGAATCTGTCTCCCTGATTAGTCAATGCTCTCTGTAATAACCCTGATAGCGTTGAACATATGTCATGGGAAAATGCTGTCAAGCATAAAGCTAAGCTAATCTCATCTATCTCTGTCACCTTTAATACATATACTTACTTTTTCAGCTTTTTTTTATCAGATAGTAATAATTTGAGTCATAATGTTTCATCAAGCATTTTCATACTTGAATAAAATAATCTCTTGAATTTACAATAACAGTAATGGAATCATTAGGAAGTGACCAGCCTTGTTGCTCAATTTAAATTCAAAGCATAGACTAGCACAGATAATCATTAGACATACCTAATTAAACAAGGCACATGTAACCTAGACACAGAGAAAGAAAGCAAAATGTAGCTTGCTACCAAAATAATTTTGTATGTATGCATAAAAGCACAGTTGAAACTTAAATTATGCCAGAAGAAATTCAATATTTGCATGTGAATGCCAGGTTCTAGTTCTCTTTTATTTGCAAATCTCAAAGAACCTTCAATGCCATATTTATTGTTTACAAATCTGTAACCTAAAGATCATAAGCAGAAGTGGTTGGAGTGGAAACTTATAAAAGGATACTAGGTCATAGTTTTTGTTATTCTTGTACTACTATAGAAACCCAGATATCATGTGTCATTTATATGGAGAAATTACCCTATTTAAAGGCAGATACTGCTTTTTACACAGATAAGGATTTTCAGCAGTGGTTTTGCAAAAACATCTTCATAAACAATGTCACCCCTCCTGAATTCATTACAAGTAAAAAAGGACAATTATACAGTAATGCAACAGATAAACAAGTTCATTCATGCCTAACAGCTACTGCCACATTATACTAAATCATCCAGTAGGGTCAACATTCTTGTAAATTAATTACAACCATTTAACAATAACAATAAGTGTAGTAGACCACAGTGTACTCTGCTCTGTATGTGTTGCCTGTATTGAAGTGTTGTTTCAGATGACTGCAATATATATCCAAACACACAACTTATACTTTAATACCCTTATTATTCAACAGATGCTTACAATTCATGAGAGAGTGAGCTGTCTTGGTGAGACACATATTCAACACTGATTTTCTAATGTAGCTCAAGCCAAATGTCAATAATGATTGTATGAGGAAAAAAAATTAA
Source organism: Piaya cayana (assembly GCA_013389865.1). Taxonomy (NCBI): domain Eukaryota; kingdom Metazoa; phylum Chordata; class Aves; order Cuculiformes; family Coccyzidae; genus Piaya; species Piaya cayana. The sequence continues at coordinate 4,552 of WAAB01000395.1, forward strand.
TGTCCTCTATTCCTCTAGAGCTGCTGAGTTCTATAAGCAACTCAATTTACCACAGATGTTAAATGTGATTATAGTGCTTGCTTACTGTTGATGTTTGTCAGGAAAAAGAACCTTATGAAAAGTTAAGGTACAAAATAAGTACAGGGAATTACTCATTTGTATAAGCCTCTCCACTCCCTTCAACAGCAGAGATCACATTTGGTAATTCATACCTTGTTTCTCAGTGGATGTATGAAGGGTTTGAGTAGGAATTTATTACCTACATTTTTTCAAAGTGATTATTAAAATAAGAAGACCAGGCTTCTTCAATGAGTATAACTTAAATTGAAAATCAGGCTGATAGCTGGCTTCAGATTTTTCAGAAACATTCTAAGTGTGTCGTCAAACAAAGAATAAATATCCATTTAGGACCCAAAATATTCATTAAATATGAGTAAAATTACTTAAACAGTAATACCATCATCACTTATATTTTGATACTACTAAGACCAGAATTTGGTGAAAGATTTATCAAGTAGCCATCACCAAAGCTCTGTCAAGCTTTCCAAGCACTAAGCTTTGGCTGTGCTCATGTACCCATATGGCTTTTTGGTGTGTCTCTCTCTCACACACATCCAGAGTGCAGACGTGTGCCTACAATGCATCCTGCACACCAGAGATGACTTTTGCATTCAACCGTTAAAAATAAGTAATGTTGTTCAACTCTCTCAGACTACCAAGACACAAAAAATTAAAGAAAATACAGGGAGTTTTACATGAATAATGACTGAATCCAGCTACTCTGGATTTTGCCTTGAAATATATTCCTGTACATTTGTGCTTATGTCTCAGATTTCTCCAGCTACCTACCCAATTCTAATTTTTTTTTTTTTGGGGGGAAGCGGTTCCAGATGAATATAATTAGTTGGGAATTATGCACTTGCATACTTACATTGCTCTGATTTATCTACACCACTATGACAAAAATCAAAATACTTTCTTTATGCAAAAAACCCATGAACACAATTTAAAAAAAAATACACAGGGAAATCAAGTATAAAAATTTGAAATTGTGCAACACCAGTAACACTGATAGCCATTTTACAATAAAAGCTATTTTTTTAATGTGAGGTGAAATTAACTGAGGCCCACAGCAAGAAAACACAAGAACAACATTAATTTATTTTTAAACAACTTTACAAGGTGCAGGTTCAACTGAAGAGAGGCTTCTTACATGTTTTTGCAAAAAGATTTAGATTGTTACAGTGAATTATTCTTCATTACTAAAAACTATCTGTAATGAATGTAATAGCGAACAGAATGCTCTTTAAGGGAAAGTCTTCAGCATAAATTAATTACTCAAAGAGTTTTCATAAAGATTTTCTTGTTGCCTCCTGGCAACTTTAATATTGTGTCTCAATCTAATCCCAGAGAAATACACTAAAACACCTTCCAGGCTTTACCAATGTGTCTAAAATATAATTATTGTTTTTAAAGATATATTTTATGTGGTTTTATATATGCATCTCAAAGATTTACTGTAAATTTAATGACTATAGCTAATGAATAATTCTGCTTGGCTAGATCATTTCATAGGTCACCCATACCTAAGAAATCATCCTGACATTATTACATGCATAAATCCTCCATTAACCTTTGTATAGAAAATTGTATTTCTGTTTTTAAAAGAAACATACTTAGGATAAAAATATAATTGTTTTTACTAGCTTAGAAAAAACTGTGGAACAACACAATGCTATTTGTGCGGCTACATTCTTCTCTGTATTATTTTGGGATTACTACTCATTTCAGACTCCAGCACCAAAACATTTTGTTTCTATCACAGCCTGACAGTGACTGATCATGTAGAGACGGGAGCTGATTTTTTGTGATTGCCCTAGTTAACCTGCACATGTATTAAATATCTAAAGAAGTTAATTACAAAACTGCAAGCTAATCTTCAAATAAAAATCTATTATTCTAATATAACAGGTCTCTCAAATTCTCTTGAAATACTCAGACATACTCAACTATTTATGCAGGTTTTCTCCATGGTAATATCTAACAGTGGATGTAAGTAGGAAATGGAATGTAGATCTGCTCATTTGTGATCCCATGATCAGAATATCTTCTAGAAGCACAATTTTAAACATAAATCATTGATTTTTTTAAAAAACGTTTGTTATATATGCCCCATTACCCAATTTAATTACTCTTATTTAATTTTATAGATGAGCGTATTTTTCACTACCTTGTTCTGTCATAAACCATGCCTTAAGGAAGTAAAACAGTGTTTCTAATACCTTTGCACACTGAGACCACTCTTTCACTTCAGTTCAAAAGCTTTCCTCTTCCTCACTGAAGAGAAATGTTTGGTTTTAATGCCACAGGTGGAATAAAATGCTAATGTCTTCTTCTGACCACCCTTCAGATCACAGCTCCTTCAACAAAATTTATTTTTAAGTAGAATAGATTTTCTCTTAGATTAAAGGTAATGCTCCAGGCTTTTACATACATATTGTTTAAGCAATTCATCCAGCATGGCATTTCATAAACATTCATGTAATCCTCAGAAAGCTTACTTACATACTTCATCTCAAATCAATGACTTTAATATATTTCTTTTTGAAGCATCCTTTCTATTCTCCATAACTTTTTGGCAATTAAACTTTCTAAATAAAAAAAAACAAAAAAACAACAAGACGCCTCTCTTAGTAAATTAGCTTTGATTTTTGCTCTGATATCTTATGACAGCACTGAAATAGATGTTCAGTGAGTGAGGAGTGTGGGTGGGTGAGGTGCTGAGGGACATGGTTTAGAGATTGGTGGGAATGGTTGCACTCAATGATTCAGTGGGTCTCTTCCAACCTGGTGATTCTATGATTCTATGTTTATGGAAAAGAATAGAATCATAGAATCATAGAATAGTAGGAACTAGCATCTACATTGAAAACTCAGACAAAGAAAGAGAGGCATTTTCTGCTTCCTGATGGGGAAGGAAAAAGAGAAGAGAGAGAATATCTTTGGTTTTCCGAATGCTGCCACATTCTCCTTTTTCCTGTCTCCACCACAGTGTTTCCCTGTATTTTGACTTTAAGACAGACCTTTAGATTTTTACACATCACATGCTTCCTTGGAGAACATAGTATCAACTGCTTTTCATGCTAGAACATTTTCATACTAGCTCATCCAGTGAGATTTCTAGCACTATTTCTTAGGCCCCAAACCCACAAGCCACAATTTAGAACCCAAGAATAGCTTTCAAAGAGAAAGAAAATAATTACTTTCCTTAAACAACTGACTAGTTGTCTTCCACCCTCATTTATCAAGCAAATATGATGACCTTGATCCATTTTCACTCCTTACCTTCACACCAGCTGTTGCATTCCAGTTGTCAACCCAACACATTACACAAAGGAAAGAAAATAACTGCTGTACTATTAGGCTGGGCAGTAGGAGTGAAATTCAAATAAGAGGAAAAAAGACAATTTAATATTGGTGTCACACAGGATATGTAGCTTTGACTTTGTTGGCATTTTTCACACTTAAATTTCAAAAAGTATACTCCTGGGATTTACCCCTTTCTTATTTATGAATTTTTAAAAGTTCCTCAGTTCTACAAAGATTATGAAACTTGAAAATTATCCTAAGCCAAACTTAGGATATTTAAAGTAGAGGTTATAAAAAGTAAAAAATCTAAAATGTGCCCATATTCAGTATGTCAAACAACTGTCAAAAGTTGTATTCAGGGAGTAAATATCTCTCAGTAGCATTAATGGAGAGCTTTACTCATAGCTGACAATTCAATAAACTGTAGTTTTTTCCTTGCTCTCCACTTAAATTTAACAGCTCAAACAGCACCTGTCCTGTACTGGTCCTTTACAATGGAGAAGACAGAATAATTCCTCGCATGCAGGATATCTTTATTCCTTTAATTTCAAACTGCTCTTCAAACTGTTTGTCCAACTCACCAAGGTACTTATGCTCAAATCAGTTACTCTGTGCAGAAGGAAGTGTTGGTAAGTCAGAAAAGACAGTAGGAAATCTCTTTGTAAAACTTTGGAGTTTCTGATACACCATTTCTATCAACTGCCATTTCTTATTACAATCCTCTTATGAAGAACTTCCTGCTCCCTACATTTACTAGACTACAGTGTATCTACTATCCAAATCTTTAAAAAATTATGAAGAATCAACCAAGTATGGACTAATTTATAGATAATTTTATGTATGTTTGTGTTATAAATTGCATGCATCTAGGTTATGTATTAATATTTTTGCTGCTCTAGATTCTACTGAAATACAATGAAAAAAATGATAATGCATGACTGAGTGCTTGGTACCTGGTTTGGAGTTACCTTACTGTGCCACAAAAATTAGGAAAAATGTGTGCTTTGCATATATTTTTCCTTTAATTTTTTACATTCTCAAAAATCTTCTCTTATTCCCCAGGAAACTTGGTCCAAGCTGAGTGCAAGTTATCACAAATCTTACTCTGAATAAAGAAACACAAACCAGAATTTCCAGAGAATATTTTTCTTGGAGGGAAGAGCTTTGTGAAGTGAAGGTCAGAGAACATAAAGGTCAGGGCCTAACAGAGGATAAATTTCTTCTTGCAGTAAACTCATAAGATTAATTAGGTCTTGACTACTTTTTCCCCTGCAGCCTGCATAAAAGAGGCATGAATGTATTCACCAAGTCTGCTTTGACAGCCTAGATAGAAGAATTTCTTTCTTTTTCTTCCCTGCATCAGATGTATCTTCATTAAAGCATGTTCTTTCCTAAACACATTATTACTTTTTCAGTCATGACAGAAACAGAAGTTGTGCTGTACAGCTCTATTTTGTGTTTAACAAACCATATAACCAGACCTGTTATTGTGTGTTTCTATGTCTTTGAATCTATTTATGTAGAGACATCCTTGAATTTAAAATTAGAGGAGACAATGTCTTTTATATATATTAAAGGCAGTGATTTCCTTTGACTTTTTTCGCACTCATTATTATCATGCTATTAATTCTCAATGGGGAAATCAGCTCTACACTGTGAATTCTGAGATAAACCAAAGAACATCCTCAAAAAGCCCAGTGACCCAAGGAAGATGTAGAACTGTAGCTTGATGTGGTTATGTTGCAAGAGACTTGAGAGGAAAGGCTCAGAATTATTGTCTTAATGCAAATCATATTTCAAAATTGTTACTATTGTTTGCTGTAAGTTTTTATATTTTCTAAAATCTCCCTAGATTATATTTATTCCTGAAAATTTAGGAGAAACAAAGTTTTGATGCCTTGGTCATTTAAAAAAAAAATTAACACATTAAGCAGGTTGCAAAAAGATTTTCTTGATTCACAACCCCAGGAGAATGTGACATTAAGTTTCTATGTTCAGGATAAAACGTTATTTTAAAATCATTCACAAACTCACTTGAAATCCTAGAAGAAATCTTTCTGATTAACAGTTTAGCCCTATGGCAATGGAGGCTAGAAAGATGAAGGAAATGTAATTTAATTTTTGCAGTTAATGATAACTGTTCAAAGCTAATGTGTATCCAAGGAGTGCACATAAATTATAACAGGTTTTATTTAATATAACGAGATCATTTTCTACCATATAAATTTCCCCTTGTATTAAAAGTAGATATAGTGGATTTATTAACTTATTTCACTGTAATTATTTAGAGTATTTCCAAACATTTTCACACAGGGTTCAATCACAAGGAGTATGTGAACTAAAAGCACTAAAAATTTGGAAAGAGGATACGTGATATTTAAGTATTAAATGGTTTTATTCACCTTAAGACATAAAAAAGTATGGGCTTGCTTTTTGTGTCAGTCATCTTTACCACTTAAATTTAAAAATAAAATAAAGCTTTGTTGTTTCTTCTGGTAGGTCTAGTATTCACCAAAGGAATAACTATGGTCTGTGCTTTATAAAAGTCTCTTTAATTCACCATTGATTACATATAGAGGGTACTACACTCACTCTTGGCTGACAGTGATTGCAATACAGTTAAATGTGATCTACAAACAGACCTGTTGACATCAAATTCCCAGTGAAGTCAAAAAACCTGTGTGGGCAGAATCTACAAGGAAACGGAGATACAGTCTGGACATTAGGAAAAAAAATTGTCATGGAAAGGGTCATTGGGCACTGGAACAGGCTGCCCAGGGAGAGGTTTAAGGGACATGTGGACGAGATGCTGAGGGTCATGGTTTAGTGTTTGATAGGAATGGTTGGACTCGATGATCCGATGGGTCTTTTCCAACCTGGAGATTCTATGATTCTATAACCCTTTTCAAAGCCAAGTCCAGAGTTAAGAGTCAGATGCTAGAAACTAAATGTCCATGAATGTCTGTATGTATGCAGTTGGTTTTTGTTAATGGTGATGTGTCTGTGAGACAAATTATTCTGAAAAATTTTGCATGAAATGCGAAAAGAAAGAATGTAAGAGTTGTCTACAGGCAACTCAAAACACTGTTTTCCATCTCTACCTCACTGAAATGAAAAGTTACCTGCATGGAAAAATGTCCTATTTGATCTGAAAAGCAAGTCACTTCATGGCTGGTACTATGATACGAGACATCTCCTCAATAATATTTCAGATTTTTGTTCTTCCTTTTCACATTTTTTCAAGCAAGTGTATTCACCTGAATTTGACACCATTTGCCTATAGCTTTGTCTGTCCCTTTGTCTGTAACAGCAGAAAGCTTTTCTGAAAGCCTCCCAGCTTTTCACCTGTCTTGAATCTGTCTCACTTGGCTACAGATGGTCTATCAAATCCATCAAATCCTGATTGGAACAGATTACTAAATTGATGGAGCCCTGGGATTAGGTCCATCTGTCCACAGGAAGCTCTGTAATCATGATGAGAGGTTATTGTTGCCTAGGAGCTGAAAAGCAGCAAACCATGCTGCTCTAAAGGATCAACTAAGGCTTTTCATAAAGTAAAGGAGGTGGAAAAGCAATCTTATTTTGCTGAATCCAGTGAATACCAGCAAGGTGCTGTAAATATACTTGAAACACTGCTTCACTGAACATGCATCTTTTTAGGATGCTTTTCTGTGAAAAAGATAGGTTTAAAGAGAAGCCAGTTTTCCTACTTTTGTTGTAAAAGGTCGTTGTCAGAGTTTAAGAGAGTCTGAGAGTTTGGTTCTGAATGCCTGCTTGAATGTTAGAAATGTTGAGACTGAACAGCAGAACTAGAGTGAAAGTAAAGGTTAACCCTACCCTACCCACAGAAAATTAATTGTTATTGATTGTAATTAGGCCATAAAGACATTTTTTAAGGTATTAACCATATTAAATTATTTTCCTGATTTGAAAATCTCTTTATTTCTTAACTTACATTTCTGAAAGTAACTGAACTATTAATATCATTGCAGTTAATGTCGAGAGCGACCTGACCTTCTGCAGCATTTTTAGAGCTTCCATCACTGTTTAATTTGTGATTTGAAACAAACCAAAGCCCCTTGAAATGATTTAACTGAAAAATAAGACTGCATCGAGCTGTCCTGAGGCTCTCAAGCCAAGAAGATGTGAAGAATTTTAAAAGTGTTTCTGTGTGGAATATGAGAAACTCTAGTTCAAGTTTCTGCACTGTCATCTCCATCAGAAAGATCTGGAAGGAAAAATCATGCTCTTGGACTTACTGGAAGTCATTCAGAGCAAGGGTCTATTCTATTCTAAAGTCTCAGGAATGAGAATGGATAAGATTTTAGAACTGTATGCCAGTGCCATTCATTTGTTTCTCTGCCTTCCCCACCAGCAAGAGAGATCTGACAACCTTCTGACAAAAATCTTATGTAATTAAGTGTGTGCCATTTTACTTATCAGACACAAGTGGTGAACTTAGCAGCTCAGGAAAAAAAAAAAAAAGCTCCTTCTTTTTTTTTATTGTTAGTATAGTTAAGTAGAGTTCCATAATTTACAAAATACTTTTCCCTAAAATGGTAATGGGGGTCTTAGCAGTCATTTCAGCAGGACCAGGGCCTGGTCTCTAGGAGATCAGATAGTAAGTTACTTTATTTATTCTTTAAATTTATAGCTTCATTACACTCAAATATAATTATATGCTTTGTATGGATAGCAATGTACATGTGTATTATAAAGACTGTCTTTTTTTAAACAGAAAAATTAAAGTGTATGAGGATATGAAGATATGCTAATATATTTTACTAAGCCACCAGATGCGGATGCTTTGAGAGTACTTGAATGAGAAGACTCATTTATGCCACAGCTTAGTAGAGATTACCTTCATAAATTCTAATGCTGAATTTTAAGAAAAGGTGAGAATGAAGTAAGGAAAAGACACACTCAACATGTTTGTTAAAATGGAGAATTAATGTTTCCTTAGACACCTTAGTGAAAATTTGAGTTTAAGATTATAACATAGAATGATAGAATCACAGAAGGAATACATTCAACTAGATCAGACTTCTCAAAGCCATACCCAGCCTGGGCCTGAACACCTTCAGGGGTGGAGCATCCACAGTTTCTCTGGGCAGCCAGTGCCTCACCATCCTGACAGTGCATAACACCTGCTGTTATTATAATTTTCCACATTCAACCTCTTAGGCCCTTTCATGAATACCACTAAATTTTTATGTTTCTATTGGCACACATTCATATTTTGTACTTGTAAGTTCAAAACTGAAAATATAAGAACCCTGTATTCTCTGCTTTTCCTCTCTTTTAATACTTGCTTAGAATAAAAATTTTGGAGTGAGGGATATAACACAGGGTAAAGAAGAACCTATGACTAATCAATGTTACTCTAGACATGAGTGTGAGAAAAACTCAAATAGTTTTTGTCCTTATAGTAATAAAGAGTATTTAGGGGGTAGAAAATGTATCTTAGTCCTAATGGCGCACATCGAGATGTTGCAATAAATCATATAAAATAATAACTAAATTATGCCTCTTTTATAATTGTCTCTCTTATTAGATACCATTTATACAAGTTTTCTTACAAGGAAAAATATGTGAGACCCACAGAGGGAAGAAAACTGCCAAGTAACACAATCTATTACAGCAATTGCTACAAAGTTTGTTAAATAAGCAGTTGTATTTGTCCCTCTTAGTTTGCCTGTTGTATCCAGGTTTTCTCTAGTGCTGCAGAATACATGTAAGCTGGGAAGAAGGACCCTGCATACAAAAGTAAGACTTTTCTGGGAAAGTAGGAATTGCCTGAATCAGGTAATTTAGAAACCCAAACCTTAGAAAGGAAATTATGCACATTGTTGGTGAGAAGGTAGACCAAGAGAAAGGCAGAGTATAATACACCTAAAAACCTGTGGCAGCAGGTAAAAAGGAAGGTCTTGGTGACTAGCTCTTCAAACATCTCATTGCTTGTCAAATCTTCTCTCACCTACCAGTGGTACTGGCTGACTGAGGAAGCTGCAGTTAACTGGAGGCTGGCTGATATTACTTCCATATAAAAGAAGGACAGGAGAGGGTTAAACCAATGTCATGAGGTTTAACAAGACCAGATGCTGGGTTCTGCACTTGGGGCACAACAAACCTGGGCAGCTACAGACTAGAAGTCTGGCTGGAAAGCTGTCTGGAGGAGAAGGACATGGGGGTGTCGGTTGACAGTCGACTGAACATGAGCCAGCAGTGTTCCCAGGTAGCCAAGAAGGCATCTTGGCCTGTATCAGAAACGGTGTGGCCAGCAGGTCCAGGGAGGTTATTCTCCCTCTGTACTCAGCACTGGTGAGACAACACCTTGAATACTGTGTTCAGTTGTGCGCCCCTCACCACAAGAAGGATGTTGAGGCTCTGGAGTGAGTCCAGAGAAGAGCAACAAAGCTGGTGAAGGGGCTGGAGAAAAGGCCTTATGAGGAGCAGCTGGGAGAGCTGGGGTTGCTTAGCCTGGAGAAGAGGAGGCTGAGAGGAGACCTCATTGCTCTCTACAAATACCTGGAGGGAGGTTGTAGAGAGGAGGTTGCTGGCGTCTTCTGCCAAGCGACAGGGGACAGGACAAGAGGGAATGGCTTTAAGATGTGTCAGGGTCATTTAGATTGGTCATTAGGAAAAATTTCTTCACAGAAAGGGTTAACAAGCACTGGCAGAGGCTGCCCAGGGAGGTGGTTGAGTCACCATCCCTGGAGGTGTTTAAAAGCTGTGTAGATGAAGTGCTTGGCAATATAATTTAGTACTAGACAGGTACAGTTGGAGTTTATGATCTCTAAGGTGTTTTCCAACCTAATGATTCTATGAGTCTAATTTTTCAAGGGTTTAAAGGCCAAGCACGTGAACTACTAAAACCTGTAACTTTTTTTCCCTTCTCCATCTAGTAAACAGAAGTAATAAAAATTTGTTCCATTGAAGGCACTCAAAGTATTAACATGGTTATGTGCAATGTAAATTGGGTCAAATAAGTATTGGAGTTTGCTGGATGCTGACAATAACCTCGAGGTAGGGTTGTGAAACGACTTTCTCCATCCTGTCCTCAGAACCTACTGCTCTCCTCCACAGATCTTCCCACAACCTCTTTGTCGGCACTGAGGCAAAGGTTTAGGAGTTCTGGTCTTGCTTCCTGGGTATCAATAATGATGGGACTGACAATACAACATAAACAAGAATTTCACAGCTTTCTGCCACACTAAAATGCCAGATGAAAACCCAGACAGTGCCAATAGCACAGCCAGTGCAGTCCTCCATCAGGCTTAACTTCAAGTTAAAGAAGGAGTAATCAAAGGGTAAAGAATGGTCAAATACACACGCAGTGACTTCAGGTTCTTGTGGTTCCCAAAGCAGCCAAACAAGGAGGAAACAAACAATAAAGATTTTGACAATTCAATAAAATCTCAGTAATTACTTTGTATTTACTCTCATATCAGAAGGGAAGTGAAAAGAAAGAAAAAGGATATAAGATAGTAGCTAGGAGTCTGTTAGTTATCCTTGAATGAGTTATTTAAACCAATGGATTAATCAGAACCCTATTCTCTGCAACTGCTCTTAACAGTGCAAGACTTGATTCAAAAGTAATATTAACTGCATCAAATCCTGTCATTCCTAGTCCTAGGAGAGCTGTACAGGTACTCACAGAAATTCCTTACCAGTTTAACAAATGAAATTGTACAAATACGCTCCCATTGTCTAACTTACATGGCTTTGTTTTACTGTTGTGTTTGCTCTAGCACAGCTCTTCACTCTCCTGGAAAACTGAACAAAGATAAGGAGCAGAATTCTTACACGTTAACTTCTTATGGCCAATCTAATAATTAATGACATGATTTTCTTCTTCCAGATTTCAAATTCTAAAATATTAAAACCTACAGTAAAAACATGAATACATAGTCCTTCTACATTATGTAAGATTTCTACCTTCTAAGAATAAGATAGATGTCATGTGCAGAATGTTTTCCCTATTGCTTTTAGTTATAAAATTTTAGCTATAAATTCCCAATATGATGTAGTGTGAACCACTTTATAAATGGGATTTTGCAAGTGATGGTTAGAAGACTAAAAAAGGCAGTAGAATGTCACATTCAAATATTTTGCAGATATTCTTAAGTAATTCTGTAATACCCGTGAAAAATTAAATATTAGTATATTCCTTCCTCCGACACCTACCTCTCTAGCAATTTAATAATATGTATAACACTTGGTCTGCTATGTGCACCTTTCATTTTGGTCAAAGCCTTTAATCTTTCCCTTTTTAGATAAAATACCAAACCATACTCTAGTAGGTTAAGATTGATTGACAAGCGCATATAATTATGGCTTCAATAGAGGAGTATGTCTTACAGTTGGAAAAATGCACAATCTTGAAAATAAAGAAGTTGTGCCCTTTCTATGGGATAAAAAGATCCTATAAAATTGCTTCGTTTCCTTGGCGAATGAAATAAAAGACCTCCTTTAACAAAGAACACTTTCCAAAAGGCCGCTGGCAGAAATCTCTTTGACTAGATAATACCACACCAATGAGAAAATCAAACAAGGTAAAAGCAGAATATTAGGAAATGTTCCCCTTTCAACCTTCTTTCATATTCAGTAGCGTATGGACAGGATAAAATAGGGAAAGAAATGTCTAAATATTTTTGTAAGCAATTAGAAAAATGAAGGCTATTGTGAAAAAAGTGAGTTCATAAATAGGAAAGACATGCTGAATTCTCCTAATCAAATACTCTCGACAAGAGCCTCTGCTATTTTACTTCCAATGCCTTTCATGGACAATGCAATTTGAATTTAGTCTTAATTCCCTTAGTATGGATTAGAGGCGAATTCAGTCTTACCCAAATGCCTTTTAGCTTGTGAGGGGTCATAAAGAGAAGAAAGAGTTTGAAAGATATGATATAAATTCAGCTATCTACCACAGGGATGAAGCTCTGGGTTTAGCCTCTAGTTTAACACTGACATAGATGAATGTTATATCAGACTTTATTTTCTGTTATATATGATGGGCATTTGTGATGGAGATATTCCGGTTCATAATATAAATGTAGTGGACAACCACTCGTCATGCATTCACATGTACCCTGGCTCAGCAGGAACAGCAGAAAATGTTCACACACACACTCATAGACTTTGTGAGGAAAAAAAGAAACATAGAAATGGGGAACAGAATGTATTCCTAGCCTCCAAAAAGGAGAGTTAACAGTTCTTATAACCTTCACTGCTATTTGCACACTCTGCTGTTTCATCTCAGTGGCCAATATTGTTCCTCAGCCTTTAGAAATTTTTGTTACTGAGAAGAATGGTTGATATTTTTGTGTATGGAGTTGCTTCTCCCTTTTACCTAGGAGTAGATTTCAATCTAACAGTCAGATCAATGGTGAAACACTTACAGAAATCATATTTTTGAGAGTTTAATGGTGGTTACAAGCTTATTAAACAAAGTTTTGTTGTAGAGTTAACATTTGATCTGAGAGGCTACAAAATTTATTAGATAAATACAAATGTTTTCAGCAGTTTGAGGTGGGCCTGCCATCCATGTCCCTGGGCAGAAATTATGGGGCTGATCCCACTTTCAGTGCAACAGGGATTCACCACCTGTCCCACAGTTTTTCTCCAGTCTCTATCTGAAAGTAGAGCACTTTCTGGCACATGTCACCACTCCTTCACCTTGTCTCTAATATGACAAGAAAATGTGTTGATGAAGAGGGTCTTCTGTAGTGTACAAACACTTTAATGTGGGCAGTGCCATTGCCTTGAGAGTAGTCAGTGTCCATATGGATGTGTTCAAGTGGCATATGGACAGACTGAACCAAATGCTGGACTAGCAACTTAATTGGGATATGTATTCTTTACAAACATGTTCCATTACATACATTTATTTTAATGTTATATTCTCAGTGACTGTTTTCCTTAAATAATGTAGTTCTTTCAATATCACTGAAATGAAATATATATGTGTAATAAAACTTTTTTCACAGAGCTAAAGAAGTTATTTACCTTCTACTTTTTTCTATGGAGTCATCAGCATACCAGGTAGATACAAGATACATACACTGTAGGGTGTGCTTTCAGGCACACCAGTGGTTGAATAGAAAGGAAGTTTGTGTCATGTCAGGAAGCAAATATGGGGACTAAAATAATTTACCAATAAACTTGAGGGAAATCTTCTAACTACTATTTTTCTAAGCATATTTGTACTGGATTAACTCAAACTTTATTAACTTTATATCCAATGTTTAACCTGCATTGCACTTAGATTTATTAAGAAATTTATTGTGTTGTAAATGTTGTTCAATTGATTATTAAAATCACATTCATTAATATTTAAAAATGTTTTGTAAGGTTTTTTCTCCAATACTTTTACCCAAGCATAACAAGCGTGGGTTTGCTTTGGAGCTGACAACAAGCAACCATCATAATGTATTTAATTTAAATGTAGATTCAAGACTCATTTTAAAATGTTAACTTTCAAACAATGTAACTTTACCATGAAAATATTCTTATTATGAAGCCAATTTGTTCTTCCAAATTTTCATTGGGGAAACAGCTAAATAGGAGACTAGATCAGCAGATATTAGAAGTTAAATCTCTGTTTGTTCAACAGAAGATTTATTGTGTATAATAACATCACCGCTGTTTTTCTTTACATACAATGGGAAAAAGATACAATATTATTTGTCTTACTTATAAATCAATAAATAAATAGATAAATAAATAAATAAAACCCAAATAAATAAATTCAGTTCCTGTACTCATGAGTTTAACACCATGATTTTAATCTCATCTTCAAAAGCCAAAATGAAGATGTACTTTTAGTGATATCTCAGAAAAAATAAGTGGGGCAGAATGTTTTTCTGTAAGACCTGGATCTTTACAATGCTGTCTCTACATCTACTCTGATTTCTAGAAGACACCATTTAAGCTTACATTCTGAAGTGTGCCTAATCATTGCAATTAAAAGTTGGGATAAGTTTTGAGCAATAAAATGAGTAAATTATATCTAGTCTGAAAGTAGAACTAATTATAGAGCTGTTGCTTGATTAAGGTGTTTATACTGAAGAGTATTAAAGGGATTAGTCTGAAACTTTACATCTTGCAGCACAGAATTAATACACAGGATTTAATTCAGGTGCACCAAACAATTATATGCAATAGGAACACTCGACCCAGCTAATGACCACACTAGTCCACCAAACTAATTTATATTCATGTGCTTATTGACCTCTCTGCACATTCACAAAAGGACTGTTCTAATACTAATGCATGCTTGCAAGACAAGCTCCACCTCTTTCATCTAATCACAGTAGACTTCAGTGAGAAGACAACAAAGCACCACACTGCTAACATTTTGCAACAATGAAATATTTCCTGAAGGACAGATGTGGGTCTCTTAAGTCTCTCTTTACACAGTTGTCTAAATTTTGATCTCTGATGCATGAATGAATCACTGCCAGTGGGAGAAGCCTCAGAATATGAAATGGAGAGAAGGATTTATTACTGAGCATTCATGCATGCTAAGGAAAAAATAGAAAAACAGGTTACACTAGACAATACAAGGAGCGGTAGATGGGTTGTTATAGACAGAAGAAGAGGAGGAGGTGTAAGAGATATATCTCTAGTGAGCAAATCCTACCTACACACATCAAAGCAAAATAAAGAATTAAAATAAAACAATTTGCGGTGCAACAACCCATCTAAAAATACAGTCTTTTTAAAACACATTAAAAAATGGGATCAGACTGCTTTAATAACAGCCCTCAGACAGATATGTGACCTTGTAGAAAGAGGTTTTCAGTCCTGAACTCATAAGCAAATAAAGAAAAAGTGTTGATTTCAGGAAGAACTTACAAATTCTGGTTGCAGGTTTCAGCTTTTAAGTAGGCTTTATCAAACTAACAAACAGACAGAAAAAGATGATTGAAATTGGTTTCATATTTGTTACATAAAAAGACAGCACTGGAAGAGGCAAATTCAAATTGTACATCCACTTTATTGGTAATACCTAAGTGAAGCAACAAAACTCTTAAGCTGCAGGAGTAAACTGTAGGCAACACTATTGATCCTACTTGGAAGAGTCACTCAGAGATTATCCTAATTCTATGTCGAAGCAATGCTGACATACTTTGGTGATAAGAAACCAAAAAGAAGCCCTCCATTGATTCTTTCAGAATCTGACCATGGCCATAGCAGCAAGGCTAAGCAAGATTGCCACCCTCAAGCCCAGAAAGTAATGAATGCTGACATGATAAGAGCATCTCAGCTAACAAAACAAGCTCCTCAGCATCGACCTGGCTACCATTGACTATGTGCCATCTTGTTGTCATGCATAACTGACAATCTGCCAATGGAAAGACAAGTGAACATATATGGGCCTCAAAATCTTTCACATGGTAAAACTGAATATTACAATTCTGACACTTTGCAAAGAATTTTGTGTATCTGCAATAAAATTTTGGGGTTTGAGTTTTTGAACCACATTTAGGCAATTAAGTTTCAGGATTCTTCAGTTTGTTCAATTATGCAAAATGCCTAGCTAGCACTTGTTTGCTTGATAGTTTTGGGTCATTTTTAGGTCAAATGTCTCAGATGCCAAATCACAGGACAATTGAGCCCTTATCACTCCAGCATGTACACTTCTCAGTGGTTTTTTTATTCCTGGAAAACATCCTCAAACTTCTCCACAGACAATTCCCTCTACTGCACTCTCTCCTCTTGTTAGAAAGAGAAGACCCATTGTGACAACACCAGGTGTTACAAGATTTATTTTAAACTCATTAGTAAGAAACCACTTTTTAACCACTTACACAGTAGTGAACTTTTTTCTCCCTGCAGCTGTTTTCCCTGTGTTTGTGCTGGCTGAGATTCTTAATTACCTCCACGGGTTACTCTGAGCACTTGGGACTAAGTATTTCTTTTCAGAGCAGATTCAGCTTGCTTTGTCCTTTAAGCCTCTTGTTTTCCTGTCTCACACTGCAGCCAGCAGTCATTTTATTTTTTAGAAACTCATTCACTTTCCACAAGATATGGCTCCCTTGCCCCTCATCAACAATGTTTTGTAGTCCCTGAAACCTTGTACAGCCATTACATAGTTCTCAGTGACCCTCCCAGTCTCCTGAATTACTGTGTTTTGTTCCATCTTCTCTGTTTAATTCCAAACTGCTGAATGTATCACATGCTGCACCAAACAAAATAAGGCAAATAGCTAAAGGTGGCAACCTACAGATTATCTCCCTTTTTTCTGTCTGGTTTTGCTTGCAGATATAGGACAAGTAGTATATGTCATTTCCTTCAGGAGATTTCTTTCAATTGTCTTTTGCATTCCCAGAGAGTAACATCTCTGCCAGAGCTTTTAATTGCTCTAATCTTCTGCCTGTGGTACTTTTTAAAATTACTTTTCATTCCTGGTACCATGCACTCAAAACCTATTCCTTTTCCTTGTTTAAGCATTCAAAGAGAGTTGTTAAAGACAAGGTCACAGAGGATAGCTATCAAAGGCACCCAGCTATCTCTTGCCTGGACTGAAAGCTGAAGAGATTTTATTTATAACCACAGTGTTCTCAGGAGCAAGCACACTTATAAGCCCAGCAAGTTTCATACATCAAGAGGCAGGGGAAACGTGGTTTGATTACCCTGGAGAAGTCTAAGAAGATATGTAATCAGAGTTTTCAACTGCCAAAACAGGATTCTAGAGAAGACAGAGCCAGAGCCTTCTCAGGCATGCACAGAAAAGCAAGGAGAGGCAGTTGTGTCAATATATGGCAACAGAACTGACTATCCAAATGTAGGGGTTTTTTTCCCTTTAAGAGAGGTCAAGCACTGGAACGGGCAGCTTGGAGAAGGTGCAGAGATGTTCAAACTCATCTGGGACACAACGTGGTCTAACTTTGAAGCAACAGTTTGCAGCAGATAACCTCCAGAGACTAACATAAACTATGCTGTACTTATAACTAATCTAGTAACTACAGATTTTCTAGTAAATATCAATAGTCCTGGTAAATCTGTAATGTGATTACTATGTAAGTACAGAGTTTTTATAATGGGCCTCAAATGTTATCTAATTTATTCTTCTTCCACAATCCAGGACCTCCTATACATTATTCATTTTAGATATTTGTCGTATCTGTCTCTGAAGACTAAGGGGAGAAACCTTGCCTCATTGTCATGTTGTTCTCCATTCATACAGATCTGCCTAGCCACTACAACTAAAGAAGTCCTCCACTGTTTTATTGGGGGGTTTTGGATTTTTCCCCCTGAATCTGATATATATCCCCTACCTGTAATTTATTAGTATATATTCTGGCTAGAAAGCAAATGCAGAAATCTGAGGACTAGAATTGCCTTCAGAAAGCTCCTTCTGCAATTACAGACACAGGACTACACCAGAATGTATAGAAGTGCACTAATTAATAAAAATTCCAGCTCTGAAGTCTATTCCTTTTGCTGATCGAAAAAATATCCTTGAAGATGGACCTAACTCCTCATAAAATATTCTACTGCACTTTTTGCTATTTTTTCATAGTCACACCTGCTTAAGGCTCATTCTCTTGACATCCTTTTTGATATCCTTTCTTCTCATTTTCTGGAGCAAGTTTTGGCATTGAATTAGTATACTGTAACACATTTTCTTGCCCTAAAGAGAGCGGTTTCTCTCTTAGTGGAGATAGGTATTTTCCCCATTGAGTATACAAGACCAGTGAGTACGCTGCAGTGATAAGGAGTATCTAGGTACCTTAGCCTGCTAAAGTGGCAGTGCTAGAGAAAGTGAAAACATACAGCTTTGACCAAAGTTAAATGAAAATAAAACCAATGCCCTGCCCTAAATTCTGTCGCCTAACCATTCCAAAGTACAGTTAGATGTTAAGTATCTTAAAATTCAGACAGCACTGCCACAATATCAGGTTTCAGATCTTCTCATCTCAAGGAATTTTCAGTTAATTATTCAAATATGAACTGCACCTTATAGATTCAATAAGGAACTAGTGAAAGTGAGGCTACCTTTTTTTGACAGCAGAGCCTTTGCAGAAACCAGATATAGCTGTGTCCCCTGATTAAAGAAGAACATAGTATTTGGGTAGGAATTCAATACCAAGATCTTAATGTGTGTGACTGTTTAAGCTATTCTAAAAATTACTTTGAAACATCTGTAAACTAGAACACTTTGTTTTGCTGATAAGTGCTAAAGTGCAATGTACTGTGATAGCTCCTGATAGTTAGACAGAGACTAGAGACCTGTCACTAGTGTCACAACCTGTTTCTATCACTGAAATGAAAGGATTCAGCAAATACCCAAATTCCCCTGCACAAAAAGGTGAAAACACATAAAAGCCATGTTATCAAGAAACATAGAAATATCATTGACTTAATTTACAGCTGGAAGTTGTGTAGTTCCTGGCAGCTGAGAATTCAGTCTGAAACTGATATTACCTCCACCAATAGGCTCCATCTGTGTAGAGAAACATTGCCACCATCCTTCTCCCACCCCTTTCTGTCTGGCCAGAAACTGCTTATCTCATCTCTCAGTTATTTGAGGTACATTTACAAGGGAACTTATACAGCTATCTTTTCAAGGTGACAATGTCAACCCTTTTATCTTTGGAAAATGCAGAGGAAAGCCTTTTTCCTCGGGTACTATTAAAAACTGATATGTCATCTGAAGGAAGTGTCTAATGTGTTTTAAGCTATATGGGCAGCGTAAGGCTTTCCTTTGATTGCCTCTTTCTTTCCAGACCATTTTTTTTCTCACTCTGAATATTCATATGTATATACAGTTAGAATTCTTTTATTCAATGAAGCACTTCCGCCAATGAGGTTAGTCAAACATTTACAAGGAAAAATTCTTGCTAAACTGAATTTTCTGGGCATTATTTACCAATATTAATAAATTTACATTTCACAAATTGTTCCAAAGTGTGGGTAAGAGGCAAAACTTTCCAAAAGATATTAAATGTTTGTTATGTACTTAGCCTAATAAGCCATCGTGCCATAAAAGGTAGAGAAGTGAAAGGGCCTTCACTCTGTTTCTTCTTTCTCCCTTCAAAATCCAGAGCAACTTATTGCTTAAGCTTCTGTTTACTCACATGTGACTGCACACTCAGTCTAACTAGATTCATGGAAGATTTTTGCCTAACTTCCCAGGTGTTATGCATATGCTATGTTATCACAAGTTCATGTACTGAACTTCCAATCATCATTTCAGATTACTAAAGGATCAACTGAGGCAAGGAGAAAACCCTGCTGTATTTTAAGGAAGGGGAATAGATATGTACCTAGAAATGATGGACAGTTCAACACCTAAGGGTAACAGGTGTCCTCAAAACAACTGTTGACATATGTATTAAAATTCTTACATAGATAACTGATTATTGACAGTTCCACCATGGCATGAAATAGAAACTTACTAATTTTTTTTCCCTCAAAACATTTTACTTTTATTATTCTTTTTATATCAGTTTCTTTGCAGGTCATGATAACTTAAACCAAGAGCAGAGATGGACTTGTGCAGTCTTGCATTCACTGCTGAGAAGGGATAATATAGAATATGCAGTGAGCAGAACAGTTTTAAGTATTTAAAATTGTATATCATAATAATAGAACAGGGATCTTAAAGATCATCTAATTCCAACCCCTCTGCCATGGGCAGGAACACCTCCCACTGGATCACACTGCCCACACCCCATCCAACCTGGCCTCAAACACCTTCAGGTACAGGGCAGCCACAGCTTCCATGGCCAACGTGTTTCAGTGCCTCACCACGCTCACAGTGTAGAAATTCTTCCATGTGTCCTGTGTAAATCTGCCCCTCTCTAATTTATACCCACAGGAGATCCCTCCTGGCCTGGATACGGACAGGACTGGCAGATTGAGAACCCTTTCTCGATTCCATGGGTGGTGGTGCATGGCCATTGGTGGAGCAATTTGTCTGGTTAGTTCCAATAATGACTAAGACTCTGGCATGATAACTAGTTACACAACCCCAAGCAGTTGCCGTCCAACTTCTTAGAGGGACAAGTGGTGTTTAGCCACTCAAGACTGAACAAGAACAGGTCTGTGATGCCCTTAGATATCTGGGGCTGCACCGGTGCTACACAGACTGGCTCAGCTCGTGCCTACCCCCCATCAGCAGATGTGGGTAACCCATTGAACTCCATTCATGATGGGGATCGGGGTTGCAATTCTTCCCCGTGAANCAGGAGATCCCTCCTGGCCTGGATACGGACAGGACTGGCAGATTGAGAACCCTTTCTCGATTCCATGGGTGGTGGTGCATGGCCATTGGTGGAGCAATTTGTCTGGTTAGTTCCAATAATGACTAAGACTCTGGCATGATAACTAGTTACACAACCCCAAGCAGTTGCCGTCCAACTTCTTAGAGGGACAAGTGGTGTTTAGCCACTCAAGACTGAACAAGAACAGGTCTGTGATGCCCTTAGATATCTGGGGCTGCACCGGTGCTACACAGACTGGCTCAGCTCGTGCCTACCCCCCATCAGCAGATGTGGGTAACCCATTGAACTCCATTCATGATGGGGATCGGGGTTGCAATTCTTCCCCGTGAACAAGGAAATTTGTACATATCCACCATATATCTTGATTACGAACAGTAGATGATTTTTATTCAGCTAGTTATTAAAAACAGAAGTCCAGTGAAGAAAGTGGTTTTTAATATACAGTCCTGAAAACTTTCCAAGCCTGGAAAAAAATGAAATATGTGGAAGAAAGAAAAAAAGTCTTAAATAATTTGAAGAAATCTATTGCAGATATATTTTTTCTTAAACATAAACTTGAAAACATAAGGGGTTTTCTTCTTTAGATTTATTTAACACTACTGATAGTTAGCATTTGGATCTTACTTGGAAGAGTGAAGCTCTCAGCTTGCCTGTAAACCAGGCATAGTATCAACTACAGTAATAGGAACCTCACTGTGCTCCCATTTGCACCTACATCTTTGCACTGTCCTGAACTGACCCCACATCCTTAATGAAGAATGACAAAGTAAACTGTCTGAAATAATCTTTGAGCAGTGAATTCAACTGAAATTTGACTCCATATCTGAAGTCAAACTGCTTTCAGATGGAAATGCCTTTTATCCTAAAGCTTTTACCAGTAATCCATTCAGATAACTTTGACTTTAAAAGAATCAAACCTTACAGGTACACACTTTTTTACTGGAGTCTCTTTTTTCATCTTCACAATTTCAAATATATTTTTCTCAAGCCAGTTCAGTAGACTGATGTGAGAAGCCAAGGTAAAGTCCTATCTTCATGATGATACTAGGCCTCCTGGAAGCCTCACCCTTTCTTGTCTGTAAAACTCTTCAAGAGGTATGTGGGTCTAGATTTCTGCTGCTCTCAGGTGTACTATATATGAGATAGTAGAAGATACCCAGGTTTACCCATTTATTCCAAATTTCCATCTGAAAATTGACTGCATCACCAACTTTTCTTCCTTTAAAGAAGAAGGAGATAAAGAATACATGTTGAACAAGTTTAGAACAAGTTTTGTTTTCCCAGGTGTTCCACTTACTAGGTCATCACGACACAGGAAATTGCATCCAATATTTCTGTTTCTGATAGAAGTCCTAAGCCTCTTACTATTTTTATAGCAGTGAAGACTCTGTTATGGACTTCATAAAGATCAAAACCAGTATGCACAATCTCCTGGAGAAATGTAGATACAAATGCTTATTAAGTTGATAGCATAATATGCTCACAAAAGGTGAAGTGCTTTCTTTTAAAAATACATTAAAACCTTCTTCTCTTTTAATCTCTTGTCTCAGTTTTGTTATCATTGCTTGATGTAATAAACAGGAAAAAAATTGCTTACAAGGTTACAATAAATATCTGTTGTGCCAAATAACCCTTCTTTGAGAGTGGCCAAGAAGGAATGCCTATGAAGTATAAGAAGCAAAGTTATTACAAAACAAAGCTTCTGCAAAATCTCTGCCAGTCTCCATCAATTTTAGCTCCAGGATCTCCTGAGCTAAAAGTCACATCTCTGTGTTTAACCATGCACATTAGTTTTTTCCCATTTATTGGACAACAGTTTTTTGAAACCTTGTAAACTCTAGGCACTCATGTTTTGTGGAAAGAACTTTCCATAAGACCATCTTCTTTCTTTAATTTTCATGTACTGACTGCTGCTTAATTTTATGTCCCCTTATTTTCATGCTGGGAGAACAGTCTTTCCTCACTCACTCTTTCCATGCCACTTGTAAGTTTATACTCTGTTGTAAACATTTCCATAATCCTGCACTCCTTGAGTAGGGACTTTTCTAAGCTTAGAAATCATAGTTCTCACATAGAAACTATTTCATACCTTTGATGACACAAAACATAATTATCACGTAGTGCTCAGAAACCATGACAGACATTTGCCCTCATTTTGACTTCTTTAACTAGAACTGATACTGCCTATTGCATACTTCATAAATAGTGTAAAGGAATTATAAATAGGTTTTAAACCACTTTCCTTTAAACTTTGCAGGTGCAATCCCCCCACCTAGTGAACTTTAAGAGGGAGACCATCAAATATTTACCCAATGAGTCTTTATCTTAGACCAAGCCATCACCATCATTTAAGGCTACAGAGCTCTCTAAAGGCATAGATTTCATCCTTATCTGTTTTTATTTCTTTAAAAATAAAAAAGCAATAAAAGTAGTGAGTAAAGGGCTAGAGCACCTCCCAGAGGAGGACAGGCTGAGAGTTGGGCTCATTCATCCTTGAGAAGAGAAGTCTCCAAGGAGATCTTACAGCAACTTTCCACTACCTGAAAGGGGCCTTCAAGAAATCTGGAGAGGGGCTGTTCATAAAGGCTTGTGGTGCTAGGACAAGGGGCAATGGTTGTAAAGTGGAGAGGAGCAGATTTAGGCTTGATATAAGGAAGAGTTTCTTCACAATGAGAGTGTGAGGCCATGGCCCAGGTTGCCCAGGGAAGCTATGGCTGCCCCATCCCTTGAGGTGTTCAAGGCCAGGTTGGATGGAGCCTTGGGCACCCTGATCCAGTGGGAGGTTTTCCTGACCATCTCAGGGGATTGGAACTGGATGATCTTTAAGGTCCCTTCAGACCCAAACTATTATATGATTCCATGATTCTATGAGTTATTTTCAGGGACATTTTACACCCACCTGTCCCGTAGGTAAATTAAAACCACTTATGTATATTATTGATTAAGAAATAATGTATCATTATCCTAATGAAAGTTTTCCTGTCATCGTTGAATTAAAAGTACTTTAAACAGTAACATAAGGGGCACCTATGGTAAAAGTCTGAGAGACTGAAATACGGATACACACAGGGAAAAACATGGATAGGCTGTGAAGCTTTACAAATTACTCTAAAAGCAGACAGTTCAGGGTGAAAAATTACTATTGTTTTAACTTTAAGTAAATTATTCTAGGCAGCTTGAATCAAAACCTTGATATTTACATTTGATTCTCATTTCAAAGGGCATGAATAACACAGTCTAGACTTATTATACTTTGATATATAGTTGCTATAGCAACATATGTAAATTATTAATCTTTGTATGCAAAATATCTCCAAAGGACAGATTACCTTTGTGTTAAAAATGCATAGTTTTAAATATTTCCCTGTGATGAAGCAGAGTGTTTTTAAAACAGCAAATGTAGTCAGGAAAATTAGGTCTCCTGAAATGCCTAGTAGATGACCCAGCTCTGGTAGCTAATCTAAAGCTAAAAATTAAATTAATAGTAAAAAAATGTGAAATGTTATATGATATTTTAAAGGTTAAGTATCTTGACTTTATGTTTTCACTTACAGATTTCTCTGTTCCCTTTTCATAACTGGCATAAACTTATAAAACAATGAGGGGCAGGACTCAAGGACAACAATTATGCAACATGAACGTAAGAGACCACACTTACCTGCACTACAGAGCAACAAACTCCTCATACATGAGGTTGCACAGTCAAAATGCTTCTGTTGTCATGGAGGGGAAAGGGATTTCTTAAATCATTATGGTAGCCTTCTGGATATTATGACATTTCTGCATTATGCTATAAGGTCACTTGTAAAAGCTGCCTGCATATTTCATCCCTAAGATATTTCATTAGAATATTAGAACATTAGAAGTTCCACAGAAAGCAGTGTCTTACTGCTTTAATAACAGTTACAGTTAACCAGGAGGTCTTCAAGTGTATTTGTAAGGTTTGAACCACATGTACTGAAAAATAAGAGGCTGGGGAAATTTTCCAACAGATGTATTCCATTATGCATAAATAAATTCTATTCTATAAAAGACACTGAGAAAAAGAGCAAGAAGGTCCCCCACATTTAGGTATTTCAGGAAGCCACCAAAAAGAAAACCCCAAAACCAACCAAACTAGCCCCAAGAACCACCGAGCTACCTTTGAACATAGTTTGGGGTACATTGTAAGTTAACATTTGCTAGCAATATTAGTATATTTCTTCTGTTAGGAAATGTGTTGGCTTGGAATAGCAAAGAAACCTGACAGAGTACCCTAATTATACTTGACTATAGTTATAAAGTTGTTTCCTACTCAGTAATACAGAAAATTAAAAACACTAAACCTAGGATTTTCTCCACAGAGGCTGAATCCAGTCCAATTTACAAGCTGAGGATTTAGAAAAGTTTTACTGAAAGAAATGGGTTTCTTCAAAGGGTTGCACTGAAACTATTAACTTTGACCAGACAATATATTGTTACAATTATCTAATTTACGATGTTATTATATATGATTCTATGACCATGATATCAAAGCTCAAACTCAATTTTGTATTTTTACTAAAATGTACATGTCAATAGTATATTATATTTTTCTGATTCAGGAAAAATTATTGAAAAGTTATTTACTGTATTTCAAATTTAGGGAAAATGCAGCATGTGAGAAGACACGTGACAACATGGGCACCGGAACAGGCTGCCCAGGGAGATGGTTGAGTCACCTTCCCTGGAGGTGTTTAAAGGACAGGTGGATGAGGTGCTAAGGGGCATGGTTTAGCGATTGATAGAAATGGTTGGACTCGATGATCTAGTGGGTCTTTTCCAACCTTGTGATTCTGTGTGAAGACCAGAAATTGTGAAAAAAATTAAGAAAAACTTCAGACATGAATTAATATCTGCAACTAGGTAAACAATTCTCCTCTAATTAAGCAATGTGAAGTAGAAAGTACATTTGCTTAGTCTGAGCTTACGCAGATGTTGAGTGTTTCTAGTGGAGATGAGCATAAATGGAGAAGTTTTTTATACAAAACAGAAAAAACCTATTCTGAAACCACACTAGAAACAATCTGCAAACCACTACCACCCCCAGCTTTCTTCAGAGAATAAACTCAGAAGTGGTTCATAAATTTAAGAGGTGTCTAGAGACTGAAAAAGAGAGTGGAGTAAGAAGTACGGGGAGGGGTGGTTTGTCTCCTCTATGACCAACAAAACATTTTGAGTATACCTCCATTATTTTCAGGTTTCAAAAGCCTGAAATAACACAGATAATCTTCAGTTTTACATGACACTTTCTTGCCATTTCTCTGTCATTTTTGTATGCAAGTTCTGTGCTTGTATTTCATTCTAAATCAACCTCAAAACACATGCAGAACTGTTGCAAAACAAAAGCCAAGACCCATCTGATTGGTGAGCAAGTGCTAGTTTATTCAGCTTAGCCACTTTACTATATACCCCATTCTGTTATATCCCTCTGTCTCCACGAGGGTGCCTACAGTGTATTATTGATTAAAGGTAGCTGTCCATAAGGCTATTGCTAACATATTATTGGCTACACTACCACATGTGCTAAGAAATCAAGTTATGCTAAAGTTAGCTATGTTGACAGTAATGTGCGGCGATTCCCACTGAACTAGCTGGTGTTTATATTTTTGCCTCTCTGCTTCAAGGTCTTGCCAGCTGCTCAGCACCAAGTCTCATGGCATCCTGGCCGCCTCCTCTGTAATATCTTCCAACACAGAACTACAGTGCATCATAACTGCTTCTGAACAGCTGCTCATTCACTAGAGGGAAAGGATGCCATTCAGAATGACCTTGACAGACTTGAGGAGTGGGACTATGTGAACATCATGAAGTTCAACAACCACAAGGTCCTGCACTTGGATCAGGGCAATCCCTGGTATTGATGCAGATGGAGGCATTAATGGATTTAAGAGGAGAAGGTTCCAGGGACACTTTGCAGCCTTTCAATCTATAAAGGGGACTTACAAAGAGGGAGACTTTTTACCACTACCTGCAGTGACAGGGCAAAGGATCATGGTTTTAAACTAAAAAAGGGTAGATTTAGAATGGATATAAGGGAGAATTTTTTTTAAAAATATGATGGTGAAACACTGGAACAGATTGCCCAGAAAAACTGTGAATATCCCATTCTGGAAGTGCTCAAGGTCAGGTTGGATAGAGCTTTCAGCAGCCTAATCAAGTGAATGTTGTTCGTACAGTTACACTAGATGACGTTTAAAGGTTCCTTCCAACTCAACTCATTCTGTCATTCACTGAACTGCTTCAGATTTATACAAACATTTTGGTGTTTGCAACTCTGCTGCTTTGAGTTGAACTAGCAATGTGCAGCCTCCGTTTGCATTTAAGTAAGGTATTGACTTAACTACACAATCTAGCAGGTTTTTTTGTTTCAAATCTTGGTTGATATTGTTTTGCAAATCTTCTAGTAGGAACCTGAGAAGAACTCTGAAATAAGATTTTGAAGAATGCTTCCTCTCATTTCAAGTAACAGGACCTATATATCAGATAAAAATACTCTGATGGAATATTTTGTTGATGCAATGTAAGCGTTCCTTTAATTTATGGGTTACTCCACATTTATTCAGGTAAAAGTAATACATTTTTGTATTCAGATTCTTGAATATGTGTAAGATTAGCATAGCTTACACTGTGTGAGTCTCCTAGTGTTGAAAGGTACAGTAATTTGATTTACTGTAGACTGGAACAGCTTTGATTCATGTATGTCATCCCATTGTAAGACTAAAAGTAGTTAAAATTTGAATTACATTAATTCAAGTTCTCCAGCTAGTAAAATATAAAATTATGTTTGGCTAACAGGTATGCTTTCAAATAGAACAGAGGCATTTTTTTCTCCATTAAAAGTAACATGGAAGGAGATTATATTGGAGAATTCTTTACCTGCTTGTGTACTACATCCCTTGCATGCATGCAGAAACATGCACTAATGAAATATGTCAGAAATAGCTTATCATTCCCCATTTCACCATCAAAAAAGACAAATGTGTATGTATGGTGATCAATGTAATATAACTAGTAATTTTCTCCCATCTTTTTACTCTCTTCAGCAGTACAATTCCTCATTTGCTGTCAGGCAAACTTTGGCTTTGACCTTCCTTTGAACATACATCTACCTAATATAAGGACTGGCAAACAAAAATATCATTAAATGTATCCATAAAATGAGAAGTCCATGAGGATAAGAAAAAGTAATGCTTATGATAGGTATCAAAAAAAAAAAAAGAAGATATCTTCAATCTCTGAATTGCAACCCTTGAGATCTGTTGCTTTTCTAATTCTGAAATGAAACACCAGAATCTCCACTACACTGTATGACATCATTTAGGTTATATATTTGTGAATCTGTATTTCAATATTTATTATTATTATGTATTTTGGGGATAATTTGGTTAGACACATTTCTGAAGCATTAAAAATTAAACTAGGGAGCCTCACATACTCTTCTCACAGCTTTCCATTCACCATGTTAAAAAAACCCAACCATTTAATCATAGACAAATGAGGTGAAACAGTTGTAATTTATCTGGTTTTGGATTGTCCCTGCTAAATTTATTCAAATACTCTCTCTATCTAGCATATTTTTTCAATATTGGCAGATACAGCGCTTCCACATTGACCTCCAAATATTGCAACAGATATTAGCTGGCTCTCTCACCCTTTCTGGTGGGAAGTACGTTTTCCAGTGCAGATCCTCAAATTCTGGCCCTGTATTTAAGAATTCCTTCTCTCTTTCTGAACAACAGCACTATGATATTGCTTAATCCATGTTTCCTTCTTGAGCTTAAAGGTTTTTGTTCCTTTTCTCTTTCTTGACTTATCATTTCTCTGAGACTTTTCACATCATGTATGCCTGCTTTTAAATTATCTCAAGTTTATCATCACGTCTTTTAAAAACTTTATCTAATGCAAGCAAAGTATTCTGTAGATGCAAATTAAAAGTAGAGAGGAACTCCCAATAGCCTTTAATGTTTACTTCTCCTCTCCCGTCTAACATTGTTGCATAATTTATAAAATTATTTTAAAATCCATCTCTGAAAGCTTGAAGACAGATTCATAACTGTTCAGACATATTAACGCAATTTTTCAGTATATATATTACTTGAAGTCAAACTTAGAAGCCTAATAAGATGACAGCAGGGGACACTAATATCCCCTCTGCTCCTCCTCCTTGCCTCCAACCATCATGACAGTGAAGCTACTGTAGCTGGAGCATGAGCTTTTCCTAAATTATTTTTTCAGGTTTTAACCCCACCCCTATTGTGCATCCTGACAAAGCATATTCTCTCTGTTATGCGGCCTCCTTTAGTTACTTGACAGCATTTGATGTGTTGGTGTCTCTGGAAAGTGGGGGTCTTTTCCTCTCTTCCCTCCAGAAAAGACTATTTAATCCACCTAACAAGTAAGCAGAGAATTTCAGCTGCTTTTTTTTTTTTCTCCTTTAATGTCATTTTGGACTCACAAATTAGGTTTCTATGTGCTTACAAGCCCTGCAGAACATTCCTTCTTCACTGACAGTCAGATTCTGCCCAAAGTACAGCTGCCATTGCTAGCTTTTTGCACTATTTCCTCCCACAGTCAGTTCTTCTATAATTGCTGTAACTGTCAAACTCTCACCCAAGAAACAGGAGACCAACATTTAATTAAGCATGAGGATTTTAAACCCATAGCACCCATATACCCAGATGACTGTCCTAATAACCAGAATATGCAAAAAAAAAAAAAA
>WAAB01000395.1:37406-49699 GCA_013389865.1 Piaya cayana
AATTTAAATAAAGTTAGAACAGTGCTCTCTTTTTTTTTTTTTTTTGAAGGATTCTATTAAATTTCATTACAAAATAATTTTTTTAAAAAGGAAAGTTCTGTCAAGTACCACCAAGGTTCAGACAATTAAAAACCCTTGCCTCTGGGCATAAAAGTACAGGACAATACTGGAAAACTACAGATATTTGTTTAGACATCTTAAATGGAAGAGATGTCATTACCATAGTACTGAATGCTGATGCATGTCATCAAAAGAAGCTGTTCTGTTGTGTGACTTATCTTTCAATTATTTGGATGCGCTGGAAATACTGCAGGAATTTCTTTTAAATAGTGTAAAGCTAATGGTATGCCAATCAAATTCTATATAATGTCACAGAAATGCAGATGGCAAGAAAATAAATTATAGCATTTAGTTTATTGTGTCTCTTCCCCCTGCTAGGGAAGCATTTTTTATGGGGAACATGAAAACAAGGCAAGCTGGCATTCACATCTTGCTTTACATCCCCATGTTTGTCTAAATGCAAAAGGACAGTTTGGTATAAGTCTTATTGTACTGGTTCAAAGAGAAGCAAATGTTATCCTTGACAAAAAATGTAATGTGCATGTCCAGCTCAGCTCTCTACATGCCCTGGCTGGAAACACATCCTGATAGATCAGTATGTGAGACACAGGTCTCTAGAGCAAAACATATCACAACACGTCAAGCTAGGTTTTCATATCTTCCGACTGAGAAAATGTGAAATGAGGCAAATATCAGATGGAAATGTTTTATAAATGCATTTACATTTATGGCAATATTGTAACTGGCATGGGGCATTTCAAAAGGCTTACTGCCCAGCCAGGCTAAACGCTCCTTGGCTGCACATCAAACCATTATTATTTTCACAATGATCATTAATAATTCTTACACAGATTAATCATTATTTATTCAATACTGACATCTTTTTGACTGGAACATTCTGCTTGTAGTGATATAATTTTCAGGTAAGTGCAACCAATCAGGGTATTTTATGAGGAAACTAGAAAGACATAAGTGAAATAAATGCATGCACTGCTCTCATGCCAAAGCTCAAAGAAGGAAAGAATGAATGAATGATGAATGATATGCAATTAGCAGTTCATTTACAGTAAGAATGCAGAAAAAAGTATTGGGGTGGGAGCACTGAAGAGTCAATGGAAGAGTTGTTTCTGCAGGAGTCCATGCGTTGCTTTCAGGCAAACTGTGAAGACACTTAGTAGGAATTGAATAAATGCTTCAGAAAGACTTGGAGAATACAAGAAAGGAAAATTAGAACTTCAGTGGGTTTTTTTTAGTGCCAAGGTGAGCAGTTTTCCCAACAGCAGGGTTCCTGGTTATGATTAGCTATTTGCAATTGTAGAGGAAAAAGTGTGTTAAGTGTCTGCATTTTCATCAGGATGAGAGGATGGGCTGTTGAGTTTTCTTCACAGGAAGCAATGGCTCTTTTAAAGGCTTGTCATTTTCGAAGTAGGAAAGAGTCTATGCATTAGAAATGTTACAGAGCCGACCTTGTTTTAACATCTTATATCAGTAAGTATGTCAGTGATCAGACTGCACACACACATACACCTCTGTTTTCTCTAATACAGACCTAAATATGCACTCTTCAAATTAAAGCTTGATATACTGTAATTAAAATTATTCATTTGTTTTGACAGATGATACTGATAATAACAAAAAAATGTTCCTACATTGATAAAGTAGATGTGAAAGAGGAAAATTGCAAATAATTTTTCATTATGTCTCTCTCCGAGGTTGAGCGTGGAAGGTAAGCTGTGAAAAAACTTGACTTATTAATTTACTTAATACTTCTTCAAGAGTCTTAGCAGTTTCACAAGTCCCTAACCTATCCTCTAATCCTATCTCATAAAAAGAAGGATAAAATAGCAAAAGCATAGTACTTGTTGCTTACTCTGGTAGCCTGGTAGAAACCCTGCAACACTGTGGCTGTCTTATGTCTAACTCCGTATTTCCTGCAACTCATTCTTGAAAATTCTGTCTTTTAATTTATCAGCAATGATCCTGTATTCTTGCAAGTGTTCTCAAGATACAGCAAAGCAGAATTTGGGGGAAAAACCCATAAATATTCCATTTTAACATAGGTGCATACTTATTTAAAATAAATAATAATCATGACTACATTAAAAATTATACAGTTGATAAAATGTTCAACATTTAATTTGCTAGTATATCATCTACTGTCATGGCTTATTTGCATCCCTGTAATAAAAAAAGAAAATTCAGATGATCATTCTGAGATTAGTCAGAAGAAAAAAATAATAAGTATAAAAAATGTACTATTTATGACACAGAGAATAAACTTTCTGGCCTTTGTCACAGTGATAGTTAGCTTGCATCAGGGAATAGTTTTGTATAATAGTTTTATAAAATCAAAATTTTTGAGCAATGTTTAATGCATAAGGCATTATTTTTTTTCTGGATCTAGGTATGAAAGAGGCTAGAAATGACAGAATCCTGTCTGATGCATTTTTACTTTTTAGAGTAATGCAAAGGTAACT
The DNA here is from genome assembly GCA_013389865.1 of Piaya cayana. Classification (NCBI taxonomy): domain Eukaryota; kingdom Metazoa; phylum Chordata; class Aves; order Cuculiformes; family Coccyzidae; genus Piaya; species Piaya cayana. The sequence continues at coordinate 39,944 of WAAB01000395.1, forward strand.
TATTTGCCCAGAGAGTCAACTTTATTTCCAGATTAAATCAAATCAGAGTACTTTGGCTGACATTTTAGTCTAATTTAAAAACTATCACACCAAGTGATCATTGTTAATAGCTAACAATACTATGCAGCTTTGAAATGAGGGTCAAAAGCTGTGGCTTGAAAATTAAGGCAGGATCACAGATCTACTCTTGTTCACAGGAATAGCCTTTTGCTTTAATCCAAATGGTCCCTATGAAAAATGCACACATTATAGTACTCACCCCTCACATGAATAAGATTAGCAATGATGCTAGGAAGAATTTTGGTTTATAAACCTTTCTATTTGCAGAGTCTTGGGTTATACTGCTAATGCAATTTAACTAAATTACCTATTGTAGCTACCTAGAATGCTTCATTCCACATCAAGTTTTGGTAAAGTGTATACGAAAATGCTGCATATAATGAAAGAAAAGACATCTCTGTTATCAAGTCCAATATGGAAAATAAAAAAAAAAAAATCACTAAAGTGCATTTGCACTGAGAATTCAAAGAATTAACCCCCAGAACTCAAAAGAACATTGTTGAGGCAAGTACCTATCTCAGTTCAACCAGTCAGACCAGGTTTAGACAGGTAGGTCTCACACCATCACTCCATCAGCAGTTCTCATCCTATTGTAGTCCATAATGTGAAGCAAGAATGGAAACTCTTCCCTACAATCAGCAAAATTTAGTAGAAATCACTGAATAATTTTTTGTTCATTTTATCATCAACCGTGTATCTTGATTACAAAAGTAGGAGCAATTCTGAATGGTAGGAAGGGGATGCTGTCATAGAATCATAGAATCATAGAATAACCAGGTTAGAAAAGACCCATGGGATCATCGAGTCCAACCATTCCTATCAAACACTAAACCATGTCCCTTAGCACCTCATCCACCCGTCCCTTAAACACCTCCAGGGAAGGTGAGACAACCACCTCTCTGGGCAGCCTGTTCCAGTGCCCAATGACTCTTTCTGTGAAAATGTTTTTCCTAATGTCCAGCACAAGACCCCTCACATCTTCCCCTCAGCCTCTGAGTGAAGTATGCTGGCAGCACTGTTCCATGTGTTGAACAAGAACACATATTTCACCAACTCCTTCCCACGCTTCTGCAGAGGTCCCTCAAAGCATTTGCAAGATACTACTGCTCTGCTCACATCAGTGATGGGACCAATGGGTTGTCTGTCTGGGGGAAACAGTGGTTGACATCAGCATCACTGTGCAGGCAGATGTGGAGAGGCTGGGCTTCTGCTGCTGCCCACGTGCAGTGCCGGTGGTGTGCTCTGTCAAAAGGCACTCACCTTCGAGCAGCAGGGTATCTGAGAGTCAGGACTATAAACACCATCTCTGATGACAGTAATAAAACAAACCCACACACCAACACAATTTTTCAGCAATTGTAATTTGTGCTAAGCGCATATGTTCTTTCACAGAAGAGGTACTCAGTACCTTTTACAAGGGGTGATCATAGGAAGTCTGGTGAGGGTGCACAAAGACACACTCTTTTGTTCACAAGTAACAAAGAGCTTTAACGTCTACCTAAATTTCAAACCTCTGTGCAACCATAACAATGTCACTGCTGTGGCACATTCATAATTTCTAGTGCATTTTGAGATTCTCAGATGAAAGTGCCTCTATAAATGGAAACTATTATTATCTATATAGCAGACAGATCCCGGCTCCACTGTAATATGTTGTTCTCCTCAGGGGGTTCAGGCATGTGAGCTGCTAAGTACCCTCCATTTCTGTTACATCTCCTTGGAGCTGAGAGCACTCAGCATCTAGGAGGATCAAGCACAAAATCAATTCTGGGTTTAAAACCCACAACTTTCACATATGTAAAACCTTCATCAAGGTTTTTAATCTGTGTTTTGAGCTGTGGAAAGCATGGCAGAAAGAAGAAGTGTAGCAGGAGCGTTATGGAAAAAGAAAGATAAAACGGTAAAGATATAAATTACTTAAATCATTGAAAATATTATTGCTGTTTGAAGACTAGATTACTGAAATTACTGTCCTTTCATCAGATGATTAAATAATGTACTGCATAAAGAGACACTGTACTGACCGTTAAATTTGCATAACACAAAGAAAGAAATACACTCTTATTAAATGACACATATAAATAAATAAATAATTACACAGACATTACATGTAAAAAAAATAAGTGAGTAATTCAAAAAGTGCATGTGCATAAACTGAAACATTTGCTTTGTTTTACCCAGTGCACACACACAAAGCAGTAAATTTCTTGCTAAAGGTTTGGGGATTTTTTTCTCCTCCTCTCCCACTGGGAACAGCACAATTTCAAATCCTTAGCATTCCCACCTCTAATTGCTAGAAGGGTTCATTATCAGCTGTCTAAAGTGCAATACATCAACCTTGCAAAGCTGATATACAAAAGACTTTCACACATCTGATGGGCTGCTGTGCTAAATACATCTTAATTTGTGCTGCATCTGCTGTTTTCTAATTTGTCATGCTGTGAATGCTACAGACTTTGCTACAGCAGCTCTCTGGGTTTTGTTTTTTTTTTTTTTTCAAACCCAGCAGCTACTCAGAAAATAAATGGCTGAGTGCCACCATTGTTCCTCTGACCTGTGGAATGACATCAGTTCTCTTGCATTAGGCATTAATATAATATGTTTAATATAATACATGATCTATGTGTAATATAGAAAACTATATGCATCTGTGTACTATTTACATCTTTCATGTTAACATTCACTAAATCATAGGTCTCTTCAAACTAGTCTCTCTGCATTTAAAAAAATGCATAATTTAAGGCACTTCATGATTCGTGTGCTCCCAATTTTTACTGGAAATCCTTTTTTGACAGGAATTTGGAAGAAAAGTGATGCTTATACACAAATTCTTACTGATTCTTCTACATGAATGAAGGATTGTCGTTTTTTACTTATCAAAGGGCATTTGTGGACCTACATACAGTCATCACTGAAATGAGTTTGGCGTTCTCTCTTCAGTCACTGCTGAGCTGAAAAGCAAATGATGGAATAACATGTGTAATTCAGCATGATTCAGAATAGATCAAAATCTCTGTACAGAAGAAGCCTCAGCTTGACCTGGCAAGGAAATACAATTTCTACTCTTCCCATCTCAAGGTGGAGAGTTTTCCCAGGCACAGTGAGCACTAACACCAGGATGAGTGAGATGAATTCTTAGTGAAGCAGTCTGTGCTCTCATTAACCTTCATAATCACAAGAAACCCACACATACCCCTTCTCCAGAAACAAGAGAGAAATATCAAGCAGCATTTTGTGTGCATCCTCCTGCAACTTCATATGTTGCAAAGTTAGAAAGGTATCCACCTTTCTGGCATCATCTCCACATCTTCCAGGATACCTTGATCCCTCAGAGCCCTTTGTTGTAGGAAGGCCAACTCACTGCCAGTAACAGTATCACCAAATTCAGCTTTCAAAGAGATTAGAAACACATTACTGCAGAGCAGAATCTTGCCAATGTCAAATGCCCACATGATGTACACGAAATAAAATACCATAACCCAACCCATAAATGTTGTTACAAATAGTTTCCCTTACTTATTTGTCTATGTTTAGCTGTCAGTCTTCCCATCTAGACAAGAAAATGTGAGCTGTAGGTAATATACAATAAAGGCAATAACTCCCTTTGTTTTGACACAGTCCAGGCTTCAGATTTGCTTCTCCTGTTTTTGCAGCATGACTCCTGATGCTCCAGACATGGATAGCTGTTTACACAATGCCAATCACTCTTCAGTCCTCACAGGATCATGAAGCAGATATTGCGGACACAGCATTTATGACTGTGGAAGTCATAGACAAATCAGCAGTCTGGTAAAGGAGTGTGTTTAATCAATAAGGCATATTGTTCCACCAGTGTGGAAGGACAAAAAAAAAAAAAAAAAAAAAAAAAAAAAAAAAAAAAAAAAAAAAAAAAACCAACTGATATGGCAACAGCATTTGTAAAGGTTAATCAATTCAGTTAATTGTAAATGCTCTCAATAGGGAAGGGAAGGGAAGGGAAGGGAAGGGAAGGGAAGGGAAGGGAAGGGAAGGGAAGGGAAGGGAAGGGAAGGGAAGGGAAGGGAAGGGAAGGGAAGGGAAGGGAAGGGAAGGGAAGGGAAGTTTTTCATTCCCAAAGAAGTGTAGAAAAAAGGACAACCAACATGTTTCTGTGCATTAACGAACTAAAGACAGGCCCACACAATAATAAAGGAGGTAGAGCCTAATTTCAAATTTTGTATCTAAGCCAACTTAAAATAAGCCTGTGAAGGTAGGTCAATGGTGTCTGACAGCCATGCACTGGCTGTTTGTTTGTGATTTCTGAAAATGCTTAGAGTTTTCTGTTGTGTCTGTTTTCTCACCAAGGTACATCCTAGTCCCACTCCTGTACCCTGAGTTTGAAACATAAAAACGCTCCTTATGCCACCCACCTGAATGTGTCTTTCAAACAATGTCGAAGTTATCATGTGAGCATGAAGGCACTGTTTGGTTGTGTCACTCATGTATTTCTAGCGTTTTGAGGAACCGAAAGATATTAACACATTTTAACCATACTTTGGCAAAGCCAGACAAAGGTCAGAGACTTCAGGTCTTCACAGAATCAATCAAAATTGATTAAAGATCAAGGCAAGTACTGAAATCACAGTGTGAACTCTTGTCAAACAAAGCAACATCCTTCCAGTACCAGAAAGAAAACAAGAACAGAGGGAGAAATAGTGGCTTGTCAAATCTCTTCTGCCTTCTGTGCCCCAGGTACCCGCACCCTCTTTGTGTTCTCCATCCCACTGCCAGCTCCTCATGGCTCATTGCAGCCAACTGAGCCCAGCCTCTGCTTGGATATTCCTCAAGAAGGAAACTATGGATATTTTTTTTTCTTATGAGCATTTCAAAAATATCAGTGCAGGCTGCAATTGTCAGAATTTGCCTAGACAGGGGTCTGAGGTAATTCAGCTAAGGTTATCACATAAATGTTCTTATTTAGATAAATATTTCATACAAAACAAATAGCTCTGTGTTTAGTTTGGCTGCTTATAAGTAGCTGGTCTGATATTTTGCATCTCTTGACTTTTTTAAGATGTAGGAAGGTCTGTTCTTATCAGATATATCATTAATACATCAAAACTCAAGGCAAATAACTAAAATAAAAAGGTACTACTTCAACACAGGAAACATCTGAAGTACAAATGTCATTGCTGCCATGGCAATTGCATTTTTAATTTGTTGTGTTTAACAAGTATGTGTCTCTGCTCCCGATTTCTACTAGAAAAACATGAGAAAATGCTGGGCTGGCCTCTTCTCCCAAGTGACAGGGTACAGGACAAGGGGGAATGGCCTCAAGCTCCGCCAGGGGAGATTTAGGTTGGACATCAGGAGGAAGTTTTTTACAGAAAGGGACATTGGGCATTGGAATAGGCTGCCCAGGGAGGTGGCTGATTCACCTTCCCTGGAGGTGTTTAAAGCATGGGTGGATGAGGTCCAGAGGGACATGGTTTAGTGTTTGATAGGAATGGTTGGACTCGATGATCTGGTGGGTCTCTTCCAACCTGGTGATTCTATGATTCTATAACAAAAGCAAGAAATAACATTTATGGAAAGTTTGCTTTAGTAGGTAGACACACTCTTCTTACAGCAGTTGTCTCAGAAATAAGTTAATAAAGTATTTGCTTATTTTACAAAAGTAATTGCAACTTATGAGTGTCACATAGCTTTACAGCAAAAGGAAAAAATCTGTTATCCATGTATCAGCTCAGTATCAGCCTATATTCTGCGTACGCTAAGAGCATCTCAACCTGTCAGCTGCGCTGTCCCTAAACCATGCAGACCCCTTCCCTCTGTCACTGACATCTTGATATAATGTTCAGTGTGGTGTTGCTGTACCTTCAAGGAGAGCCTCCTGTCCCCATTTAGGCAACCACTATAAGTTTTGAAGTCCTGTTAACTTAGCTCTCTCAGCAAAGAAAACCAGGACCCTATTACTTGAGGTCTGGGAGTATCTTTCTTCTTTACCTCATTCTTGTATTCTCTACAACTACAATATTTCTACCCCTTATACCTTTACCTCTTCTCTCCCTGCTCCTCTCCCTCCTTTCTTCTTTTAAAGAAGCTGTCTAATTTTATTTCCAGATGGTAAATTTTTACATTATTTTAATAATCTCATGAAGGTTTAGTGGAGTACAGTGCAACTCACTTTAAAGAACTTATAAAAAAACTTTGAAGCACTTTAACAATTTTAAATCACTCTGCACAGAGCGACTTAAAATTATTGAAGCAATGTTATAAGCACTTCAATTTGGAGGTGATGAGAGACCTGAAAACGTGCAATATAGAGTAATTTAAAATTATTACACTGCTACACTTTTTTAATAAGCTTTTCAGTTTGGGAGTGATCAGGCTTTGACTTGTGAACTTGTGCACTGTAATGTGAGTTCTTCTCATTCTTTGATAGATACAACCTATTAAATTAATATACTTCAATAATTGTAAATTGCTACACAGAGCACATGCTCAGAAAACTTCACTTCTTAAATTAAAAATATATTTTTAATTACTCAAAATCTGTAAAAAGACTCTTAAGTGCCACAACAGCAATTGACCCTTTTGCAGAAGTTTGTTTGGATTTTTCCTGGGATAAAAACAGCCTAAAAATTCTATGTAAAAATACTTGAAGAAGTTATGTAAAAGTGTTTCCTATGAGCCTATATTATGAGACTTGAGCAATAATCAAAATTAGCCTTCCCCATATACACACATATTGTTCTACACATCATAATTTCATTGATAAGAATTTGTCAGATCAATGATCATATACAAAATTAAGTGGGAATTATATAATAAAAAGAGTGCATACTTCCACGTGGTTCATACTAGTGATTCAATGTAATCCCACTAGAGATTTTTACAGCTTCTATCCTTTCAGTCAAAACAAGTAATTTTGTTCTTGTTTAAGATGGCATTTCACAGTCTCCTCTATCAATAACAGAAGCATCCAGTCCGAGGAACAGTATCAAAACAAAAGCCCCACAAGAATTCAGACTACCCATAAGGGCAAATGACTTTTCAAGCATAATTGCATATGTATAGCATAAACATAGAAAATATACTTTTTACCAAAAAAAACCCTACTTCAAGTTATTTTGTAGGAGGCAGTTCAGTTTTGTTGTTTATCAGTGGAAAACTTCAAATGAAGAATACTGCCAAGAAAACAACAGAAATCCTGGGTGTTCCAACTGGAAACAGTGAAAAGTTAATGTTATTCCTAAAAGAGCTGAATTGCTGTTACTTCAAAGCGCTGAAAGCCATAGAGAGCGCCTATCAGAAGAAAGCAAATAAGGGCACATTGAAACAAGTAATGCCAAGTGGCTTTCCATAAAATAGAGCATCTTTGAGAGTTCAGCAAGAGGACAAGACTAGCAAGACGACAGTGTTCTCTAGTAGATGAAAACATTAGACTTTTAAGTCAGATCTAAAAGTGCATGTATTTGTGTTTATCTTTGATGGCATGTGTTCCTCTCTGTATTAAAATTGTAAGAATGAAATGCTGGGTTGATTGTTTCTATGAACAACAACATATCAGGCTGGCAGATGGGATTAAATACTAATCCCCAAATAGTATAATAATGATTAGTGACCATATAACAGCAATAAACACTGTATCTATGGCAATCTCTAGTGCTTTAATATTTATAAAATTTGAAGAAATGATTTAACATGCAATATTTGAGCATTGGTGCTGCAAAACCTGAAAATTGTAAAATCTTTTGAAGAATCACTTTTAGTTATTAAATAATGGGAAAGCACAACAGGATAAGCTAATTGGTCAGGGAAATTCTGTTTCTGAGAGAAGACTGCTCAGCTTAGATGGGTGAATTTAACACAAGTGTCCTGTGGATTCCTTAGCCTTTTTGACTTCACATAAAGAAGAATTACACAGTTTAGTACACTATATTGCATTAAAGATCTGTATAAAGAGGATTTCCATTTATTGGTTTAAAATCCTAATCTTGGCCACAATCATTGAAACAGCAGATTTCCTTTTATATAACGTCAAGCTTCTTAATATTATTCACCTTTTAAAAAGGTCAAACCACTTTTCAACTTCCTCTCGTCTACAGTTTGAGTCTGGACTAAATGTCCCCTTTCTTCTGTTCCTACAGATGCAACTTCACAGAGCACTTCAGAAAAGCTTTGGCATGATTTGTATTTTTTTAAACATATATTTGGAACATGTATTTTAATTTTTCTGCACATCTCTGATAGCATTATGTTTCAGAGCTTCTCACCAAAAAATGTTAGAAAGTTCTTTAAAGGACTTATGCTGCCGGTTAATTCAGTATATCTATAACCAAACAGTTCTCTCAGTCACCACATTAGTAGTTATCATTTGTTATAAGCATAGAAGCTCAACTGTCTGTCCTCTACAATACATAGAAGCCCATGATCTAATGCTGCATTATAGCTGCTGAAGTTGTCTGTGGAAAATGAACTTCTTTGTTGTAGGAAGGGGAATGCAAATAACAATAGTCTGTGTATCTGTTTTGTTACTTTGTAATCCCCCGTTTTCATCCATTTCTCAATAAGGCAGATATTTCTATGATGTTTCTATGTAATTCCATCTAAGTTTGGATTTTGGCTCTGATGGTTTCAGTGCATACACATGCACATACTGCATTTGGACAGCAGCATGTCAAACAGTAAACTGGATGTAAATTAACTCCACTCTTCAAGCTAAAATGCATAGAGTCATAGAATTATAGAATGGTTTATGTTGAAAGGGACCTTAAAGATCATCCAGTTCCAAAAGCCCTGCCATGATCAGGGACACTTCCCACTGGATTACATTTATCATCTAGCCTGGCCTTGAATACCTCCAGGGCAGAGGCATCCACACCTTCCCTGGGCAACTTGTACCAGTCTCATGACTCTCAGAATTATTTCTTCCTAACACCTAGTCTAAATCTCTCCTCTTTCATCTTAAAATCTATTTCTTTTCATCCTGTCCCTGCCTTCCCTGATAAAAAGACTCTCCCCAACTTTCCTGCAGGCAAATTAAACAGATTATTTTGCTTTCCTTGAGTTTAAATTTTATTAGTTCATGTTCTGTTGTTCAACTAGGCACTACAGCCCTACTAGGTTCTTTCACACATTTTATTGACTGCAGTTCACTAAAAATTCTTCCCTCATCAGCAAACACAGCCAAACTCCCTTGTGGTTACACACAGTTGTCAGAGCCTTTTCTCAGCTGTTTCACTTTACAAGATCGCTTGTCCCTAGTAATACATATATAATTCATGTATGAACTGAAATAGTTCCCTGAAAGCCATTTATCCCCAGAGGAAACTGGTTTTTAATTGTTTATTATGCCTTCTTGGTAGGGAGACTGACTTAAACCATACATGAGCACCATTTTATTTAAATGACATCCTACCTTGCTATGAAATCTGCCAGAGCTATTTGATCATCCACAAGATTGCCAAGTACAGAAAGTCCCCTGAGAACAAAGCAGCAGATGAAAAAGAAGTGCTGCTGCTTCAGGCAAGCCCTTTTAGCCAGAGCTGTAGAAGCAGGAAATTGCAGCAAGGAAAAAAAAACGTGCTTCCAAGGTAATTACAGTGGTCTGCATCTACCTATCTTTATTTAAGGTACACATTTTAAGATCAATTTCCTTTCCTTGGCAAAGGGAATTACAAGCAGCACCAGCCAAAACTACCAAGCATTTACCAAAACCATAGAATCATAGAA
>WAAB01000396.1:8797-22822 GCA_013389865.1 Piaya cayana
GTCACGCCTGCAGCACAGGGAGAAGGGGAAGAGGAAGGCACTCACCAGTTCCTCTGGCTAAAGGCAGGGATGCTCGTCAGGCTCTGGTCACTGGCCGGGTAATACTGTGCGTAGGATGGCCGGGTGTAGGGGACGGACGCTCGCTTCTCCTCCTCGTAGCTCTTCTTGGCTGCCTTCTTCTCTGCCTTGGTCAGCTTGTGCTCCTTGCGGTCGATCAGCAGCGACTCGTGCTGGAAAGGCTCCTGCAAGCCCACAGCACCCAGGCTTTGACAGCAACACGCCACAAGAGGGAAGCAACAGGCCCCAAACGGCACCACCCGGGCCCTCAGCCGCTGCCTCCATGCCAGGCTGGAGCGAGGAAGGAGGTTGGGAGGCAGAGCGGGGCACGGCAAAGCACGTGTGTGGCAGCGCTCTGGGTATGACCAAAGCTCAGCCTGGAGACTAACAGAGTCAGCTAGGCCATCTTGCCCAGGCAAGACTGGGCTAACCGTGAACAGAGAGCAAAACCCACGCGCCTCAGGCCCAGCTAAGAGCGCAAGCGTGGCACCTGCAGGGATGATCCCAGCTGCGGGAGTGCCACGGAGCCCAGCCCAGGTCCAACTCTGCAGCACCACCCCAGCCGAGAGACACTTCACAGCACCGGTGAGTGCTGCCTGTCCCACCTTTGGTTTAAAGCCACCGCAGGAGCAAGCTGGGCTATGCCCTTCTCCTTCCAGCCCAGCACCAAGCTGAAGAAAGAGGCACCCTACAACCTGCCCAGGTCGGACTGGCCCTAAACACGTAGAAGATATTGCAGGGCAGGGCTCTTCGGGGTCACTTTAGAGGATTCTTTACTTATTCGCACCAGCACACAGATGTTTCAATCATAGAATCATACAATCATAGAATCACCAGGTTGGAAGAGACCCACCGGATCATGGAGTCCAACCATTCCTATCAAACTAACCCATGTCCCTCAGGACCTCATCTACTCGTGCCTTGAACACCTCCAGGGAAGGCGATTAAGCCCTCCAGCCCTACTCCTTCCCATGCGCTGCTCTGCCAGCAGGGAAGCAGGCTGGTCGTACCTTGGTGATGAGATGAGGGTACTTGAGACAGGCCAACTGCAGAACAGACTCCTTCATCTTGCTCGGATTGAGGGAGAGCTGCCCGGGGTCAGACTCCTCTTCCACAAAATGCAGCAGGTTCTCCACCTCCCGCCGGGTAAAGTTCAGCACTGGGTTCAGATCATCCACCACCCGATCTGGAAAAAGGAGAGAGAGCAGAGTGAGCAGAGATGGGTGCCCAATGTCCTTCTAACACTCCTGTCGCAACAGAGCTCCCTCCTTGCAATCTGCACGATCCTCAGAGGCCTTCTCTAATAACCAGGTGCTGGAATCTACAGAACCCTGCTGAGCTGGAAGCTCAGAAAATCACCCACAGTCCCTTGCTCACGAGAGCCTGGAAGTTTTCTTTGGACGTTCCTTTCTGCACACAGGGCTAACAGGAGGGCACACACAGAGAAAAAAAATCTATATCCAAGACTCCCCTGGGAGCCAAGCCAGCTGCCAGGCGACTCCACCCCGAGTGCGAGGCTGCACGCTGATCGGTCACACTGGGCTGCTGCCTCCGGAGTTGGGTTTCAAGACGAAGAAGGACACAGGCAGCAGTGTGACTCTTTGGGGGTCACCGTAACCCTCAGCTGCCTGCTCTACGAGAGCAGCTCGACACAGCAGCTGGCACAAGCCAGCACAAAAAGTACTTCTGGTACAAGGGCTGCGAGAGCTGTAATGAATTAATTATTCTTGGCTCCTAGCTGCTATCGGTCAAATATGTGAATTCTCTGGCTGCTGGAGAAATGGAGGCACAGAGATATTTAACAAGTAATGCTCAGTTTAAGACAAGGAAAGCCCAGGGAGAGAGGAAAACAGGACGACCACCCCCCATGTCTCCAGTCTCTTGTGGGAGCCAGAAGAATAGCAGGGAAAGTAAAAGGCAACTGCAATGGACTGGAACCACAACCCTGCTGCAGCACGCTGGCTCTACAACGGATTTCTTATAGGATCTCGTGTCACTGACAACTCATAAACACCAGTCGTAGCCCTAGGTCCACGTCTCTGACACTTCTGTCTTTCAACCAGAAAAAAAAGAAGTTACAGAAGCCCCAGAAACATGTCTCAGAGGGGCTAAAAGGAGCGAAAGCCAAGAATGGAGTGCCACGTCCATCCACGCCTACCTGACATGCCCTGCTTGGAGATCTGACGGTCGTAGATCTTCTTCTCGAGGGTGTAATCGGAAACCAACCTGTAGATGTGGCACGGCTTCTTCTGCCCGTAGCGGTACACGCGACACACGGCCTGGGCGTCATGGCACGGGTTCCACGAAGCGTCAAACACCACCACTCTGTTTGCTCCGATGAGGTTGACACCCAAACACCCAGCACTAGAAATTAAAGGCAAATCTCAGATTGCTGCCTTGGTCAGTTCTCAGAGCTCCTAGGCAGGACAGTCATCACAGCCATGAGTGGCTACGGAAAGTTCCCTCCAGGCACACCAGCAACTTCAAACCCACATTTGGTTTCCAAGGCTGCTGGTAAGCTGTTGCAGAGGACTCAAGCTAGAATTCTATGCCCTCAGGGAATTCAGAAGCAGAGGACACTATCCTCACCAAAAGGTACACAGAGCATCAGCTCAAGTCCTCCACTGTCCCCTTCTGCTCCAGGCAACTTACCGTGTGGACAAAAGGAAGAGCCAAACAGAGGTGTTGCCGGGGTCATTGAACTGGTTAATCAGTCGCTCTCTTTCCGAGGCAGATGTGCTGCCATCCAGCCCTGAGAAGGAAATCAAAGACTCATTTCAAAGCTCTGTATGTCTGGAGGAACCCCATGAGAACAAGCCCACTTCCCAACCATCAAACTTCAATAACGGTTCCCAGCCAGTTCTGGCTCTGTCTGCAGTCATGCACCCTGGGATCTGAACCAGAACACTCTGTGTCTCTAATTTGCCCAGCCTGGGATCTGTTTTGACTGAAAGATCAAGCAAAACCTCCCTGAAGCTTAGCGAGTCCAGGACTGGGAGTGCTACAACACACCTAGACCCTTAAGGCTCTGCTTTAGGCAAGACAGACAGCAAGCAAGAACAGCAGGAACAAAGGTCTCCTGTACGCTGGAAGCTTGAGAAACCAAAAGAAAGCAAAATTGGGAAAGCCTCTGGCAAAACCCCATGACTGGATGTGAGCACAGGGTCTGGAAGAGTGCAGGGAGGGGGGTCACGTCTCTGTTCCTGGCAGCTCTGCAAAAGCCAGGAACACCGTATCCACTGCTCCTCTCAGTCCTGTGAAGTAGCCACACAAAGCAACAACCCACACCAGAACAAAATTTAAAGCTGGGGAAGAGGGGAGGAGGGATCCACAGCCCCAGGTTAGAGAAATCCTTCTGCAGTGATTCTGCTTTGGGAAGTAAAATCTGGAAAATAGCCAAATAGGAAGCAAAAAGTATCTTTCGCAACTTAAAAGAAGGACTAGTGCATAAGTGAGGTGATGAAGATGTCTAACAGCTTCTGAGTAAGATGTCAAAAAGAGGATTTAGACATTATCAGTTAGCTGCTATCAAACCGACACTGTCCTCCCAAGCAACTGAAGTTAAGAATAATCTGAAAGAGGCTTCACCAGAAGAGCATTTTAACACCCAGGGACAGCTACAAGATGATGGTGGCTGACTTTCAGGAATTAGTACATCACAGAGGGTCAAACAGTGTCAAAGAGAGAAGGATCGGCTGTACTCACTGTAATAGTTGATGTTTCGGACCCAGTTGTGAACTCCTCCATCTGAGCCCGGAGGACTCGGCATCGGCCTCTTTGCCAAGAACTCCTCGATGACAGATAACGTGGACAAGCTCTGGCTGCAAAACCAAGATCTCAGTTCAGGAGAAAGCCCCCACAGCAGCAAAAGGGGAGTGTCAGAGCTCTTCAACCAAGACAGCACTGACGTTTGTCAAACCCTGGTTGTGGCAGCACACCTCTCACTACTAAACTTGAGAGTGACAGAGGTATAAAATCCAAAGAGGAAGCCCAGGATCTAACACAACAAAGGAGAAAAGGGGAACTGGCAACACCACTCACCCTGTGTAACAACCTCCTAGTACCAGGAGGGGGTCAACTACTCCGGTATTTAGCGAGTGTAGGATCAGCTGTTGATACTTTCCTTACCTGAAGACCAAGATCTTGTCTCCAAGCTTCACACTTTCCTCAATTAGGTGGAACAGTAGCACCATCTTGGGCGAGTTCTCCAAGACTCCCGTCTGGTAATCACACAAGATGTCTTTGGCCTAGCAAGGAAGGGGAGATCATTACAGGTGGAGTTGCCCTGTTTAGTCCAACAACCGTGTCTCAACGTGAGTGAAATGTCATTGCAGAGAGGTCGTCTACATCCAGTCAGCTCCAGGATGGAGCTCCCAACTACTCCCAACTACTGCTACCTCCAGAGGCTCTGAAGGACAAACTTCTTGGAGTACGGATGAACGAGCATCCTCTTACCCTCTCATGACTCCATTTCGAGATTTCTACAGCCCACTAGATTTACCGCCATCTTATCGACATTAAACTTCACCCTAACACCTTTTTAAGAACAATAAAGCCCACAGACATTTTGGCCAGATGAAAACAACGGCCTAAGAGAGTCTTGCCTGCACTCCAGCCTTACTGGACTCGCAGAATCCCTACCCAGCATGCAGACACGCTTCTCAGGCTGCTCTGTGGCAGACAGAATGGATGAGGAATTCCCAGCTCTTAAAAAGAAGAGTCTTGTCTTTGCTCTAGTTCAGAAAACCACCCTAACTAAAAGAGGTGCCGACTTCCAGAGTATCTAGAACTCTCCTAATGGGGAATTTTCCAGTGTGGTACTCACCCACTCATACGTAACGACCTGATTTGCTCTCTCCTGAAAGGGGTTGAAGCCAACGCTCTGGAGGAACTTGCTGTTGGTAGCTTCTCCAACTGGCGATGCCAAAGAATTACTCTCCGTTTTGACTTTAATCCCCTGAGACTGGCAGCGGGAATTAGTACTTGCTGCGCCCAGGTCATCCACATCCAAATCCTGCTCATTTGCCAGATTCTCCTTTTGCAGAGCTTCGTACAACACATCTGGATGGTTCCAGATCTGAATGAGTAAGAGGAGAGCAGTTAGACCCATGCTGGCCTGCTGCCTGCCAATGATCATGGACTGGAAGCCCCCACAGCTTTTCAAAGGAAAGAACCAATACTTGCATCACCTCCTCACCATCCTCACACTGAACTGAAAGGCCCTGAAAGCCAGTCTGGCATGGAAACAGAAAAGAAGGTATAAACCATCTTAACCGAGGCTCTCTTGACTTTAAAACTGCTGAATTCTTTCCTTGAGAATGAAACAGAACAAATGCACCCCAGATCACAAATGCAGAGGAAGCTGTTTGTTTCTGCTGGGCCCTTGCAGGACACTCTGAGGAAAGAGGATAAGCCTGGCCGAGCTCACTTTTATCTTGTTTTCCCTCATTTTCCTGCCTGTCCCTTACACACTAGAATATTTCTCTGAGGCTTCAGTCAAAACCTACCTTACAACAGACGCAGAAAGCTTTGAGGGGGTTCAGTCCCAGCCAGCCGCTGTTGCCCGCGTCTCGGAACCGGTTCATGAACTCGGTGTAAAGGGCCCGCTGGATCTTTGAGAGCCGCACCAAAATGACGTGTTCTTCCTTGGAGGGGAGCTGAACCTTCAGCACATTGTGGCCTCGCCTGCGGAGGAAACACAAAGAGGGAAATAAAGGGAAGGGAATTTCCCCATCTGATCTCTCTGTGGCTGCCTGGAGGGTGAGATTTTGATTTCTCGCCCACCTGGCTGCAGGGAGAAAGACCTCTAGTTACACACTTCTCAAAGGCGAAACACTTCAGAGATACTCGCCCTGCAGCCAAATACCAGCTGTGAGCACAACAACAGAGATCTCCCGTGTTAGAGTCTCCTAGCACAGGTCACAGCGTTAAGAAGGTGATGAAAGTCCTGTTTTCCACAGCAGCTGAAAATCAGAAATAAGACCTAGGACACTCCTTTCAGATCCCTGGTTCAGCATCTTAGAACCTTCATCTGAAAACCAAAGCTGATTTGCTTCCAGAGCGGTGGAGACACTGTCAAATTTCATAACTGAGGGTTCATGAAACACACTCACATCCTTGGACGCAGGATGTCAAAAAGTGCACGTCCAAATTAACTATTAAGTCATCAAAATAAACCTGAAGTCACTCTGGGGCAGTTAGAGGCATCGTTCTCCTTTATCAGTCTATGGTATCAACTTTATTTTTACTCCACGCCAAAACAGAGCCATAAGGACCACTTCGCAGCCGACAGATTGAACAAGACAGAGACTCAGAGAAATATGGAGCTGCTAACGAAAGTCTTCTCCATGGTTTTCTCTGCGTGCTCAAGATCCTCCCACAAAGACAAACAAGGTACGTGTTTAAAGCTGAAGCCTAACAAGCTGGATCAATGGGCCAAGTCAATTATAGAAGGCTCAGTGCTGAGTAACTAGAGATAGGATGAGAGGAAATGGCGTCAAGTTCTGCCAGGAGAGGTTTAGGTTGGGTATTAGGAAAAAAATTCTTCACTAAAAGGGTTTTCAAGCAGTGGAACAGGCTTCCCAGGGAAGTGGTGGGGTCTCCACTCCTGGAGGTGTTTAAAATATGGGTAGATGTGGCGATGGCGACATGGTTTAGGGATGGACTTGGCAGGGTTAGGTTAAGGGTTGGACTCGATGATTTTACAGGTCTTTTCCAACCTGAATGATTCTATGATTCTACAAGGCAGCGTGATTAGCCGTACCACACAAACTCAGCAAACAAGCAGGCTAATTGGGGACGAAGGTGCACGAGCTCCTCGCGGACTCACCGCTGCACAAAGCCTTCCAGCAGGCTATGCAGGACGTGACTGCGATACCTCATGAGGCGGACGTCTTGCGGGGTGCTGTCAATGCACTGCCCGTTCAGGATGGGCCGTTCAAACATGTTGCTGAATTCCTGCCGCGAGCCTAGGAAGTCCGGCCGGACAAAGTCCACCATGCACCAGTACTCGATGAGGTTGTTCTGGAGCGGGTAGCCAGTCAGCACCACCCGCCGGCGGGAGCGGATGTTCTTCAGGGCCTGGGACGTGCTGGCGTGGCAGTTCTTTATCCGATGTCCCTCATCGCAAATAACCACGTCCGGGCCAGGGCGAGACAAAGCCTTCTCAATTCCTGTAGGTAAGGAGAATCAGGTTTTAGTTAGAAATAAATAAGACAAAGTTCTGGTTTTGTACGATCACCACCTCCACAAAGAGAGAAAGAAGGGTAGTTCCGAAAGACAAAACAAGCCATATTCACGGGTTGGGGAGCAAGGCTGCTTCAGGAAATAAAATTTGACTAGACGCTCTGATGTAGCAGTGTGGTAACGACCAGACACGACTGTCTCTTGATTTCTGCTCGACGACCTGCACTGCAGCAAGCTGAGTGTCTCGCCATCAGCTCAGACTGGCTGATCTCACACAGACAATCCCCAGGCTCAGGGTGCTGACTTTTATGCTCGCTTGCAGCTCTTGCAAGGAACGAAAGACTGACCCAAAGCTCAAGAATCTTCTATCTCCAAAGACACAAGCCTGCCCAGCAAATTCTGATGATGCTGGGGATGCTAAAAGCAAGTTACGGGCTGTTTCCCTGCGCTGCCAGAGTTGACAGGCAGCTGGACAACAGGATCACGCTGTCTCTCTTGAGGACTGGCCTCCTACCTTTCAGAAGCTCTTGCTGCCGGTCCTCCTCATCCAAGTCAATGATGACAGGGCCAGTTTGTTTCTTTGTTTTCTTCTTTCTGCCAGTGGCAAAGGACTTCTTCAGTGAGAGCAGACGGTACATCTCGTAGCCCATCAGCAGCACACCGCCCTCCGTCACCCAGTCGTTCACCACCTTTGCACGCGCTGCTGTTGTCCTGCAAAACACATCAGCCAAATACGCCGTAAGCCTTCTCTCCAGTTTCAGTTCAAACCTGAGGACTGGCGTTTGCTAAGAGAAAAAAAGGCATTTTTGATTAATTAAAGCACTTTCTCACAGCAAAGCAGACAGAAGAATACAATGAAGTTTCTTTAGGAGCCTTTTACGTGCCAGAGGTAGCAAGGTGGAGAATGGAAAATCTTTACAGGAGGAACTGAGCTGTACAAGTTTGTCAGGTACAAAAGCATATCGAGCTTGAGAGCATCATTATAAAGAACTGGTGTGGAGACAGACTCTGCAAAAAAACATTTTCAGAATGAGCTGCTAATGTACGGGGTTGTGATCATCTAGTCCTTCACCTCTTGACTTGAACAGATAAGTGTATGAATGTAGCTGATGAACTGAGAGTTCCTAGGACCGCTACGATCTCCTGATCCATGCAAGACAAATGATCCAGAAAGAAGCAGAGAGCCACAAGCCCGGAGAATACAATCCACGCCAGGCTGTAACTGCAACCGCTCACGTCTCCTTTCTGCACAAGGAGGCTTTGTACAACTTGCCAGAATCCCTCAAGGACAACACAATTTCCAGAAAGATACAGTGTTGGGTAGAGAAATCGTGAAGCATGTGAAAAGTCTCAGAAAAAAAGCTCAAGCCAAGTTTAAAATACAAGAGATGCAGGGAATAGGGACACCCGCATCAGGAACACCAGGGTTCCAACAGCAGAGCACCACCAGGACAAACCACAGCGCTTCTGCTCCTCTCTATGATTCTCTGAAACCAGGTGCCTGATCTCAGCATACGTGGAAGAACAGAAAGGTGCGTCAGCAGCGTGAGAAGTACAAGATATAAACACTGAATGAAAGAAGCAGTAAACAGCCTGTAGGTACCAAAATCCTTCCCTCAAGACGGCATCCACAACAAATTTAGAGTGGGAAAGATACGGGAGTTGAAGGCACAGCGCCAGCCCAAACTAAGCAGTCGCCAACAGCAACTCTGATAACAATTCCGTAAGACCCAGTCCAAGAGCGAAAAAGGACTTTTACTGGCACCTACTTGTGTTCATCATTCAGGATGTGGACTTTGAAGGTGCGGGGCTGGACTTCTTTGGAGTCATAATCAGCAGGAAGGTTTTCAGGTGCTGGGAGCCACATGTTGAATTCTGCTAGCCAGTTCTGGAGTGTATTCACCTGCAAAAAGTTAGCCACAGAGGGATTAAAACTCTAATTGAGTCACTCAGGATTTTAAAAGCAAAAATGTGAACAGGGAATGACACTCGGGTGTGCTCAGATGAAAGGAGCAGATCACAGCATGGAAACTCGGGGACATGGGGAATGAAAGAGGGAGAAGAAGAGGAAGGTTGTGACAGAGCTTGATGTGAGACTAAACAATTTTCTCTATACAAAGGAAGTCATGGTGCAAGGAAGCTTCTCAGTCAGCCCTTTGCGCGGCTACTTACAGGTACGATGGCGAGAACGGTCTTTGCCTCCGTGTGCCGAAACAGTACATCCAAGAAGGAGATGACCTGCAGGGTCTTCCCCAGGCCCATGCTATGTGCCAAAATACACCCAAATCCACTGCTGGTTTTAAATCGCTCCAAAGACTCGACCAGGTTGTCATACAGGAATCGAATCCCACCGATCTAGACAGAGAAGTAGAAAAGGTAGTAGAACGACGGGGAAAAAAACCGCAAGATGACTGCAGAGCAGCAAGCACACTAGGATTGTGTAAACCATGGAAATACAAAATACAAACACGAACCACGGGAATCACTGCAGTAACTGTAATCCAGGGAAGGCTCAGAAAGTCAGTATAGCAAGATTAAACGTCCTGAGAATACAACAATAAATCCAAGTTCACTTGTAGCCACAGTGTCTGAACTGGGGTCGACTGTTTATACAGTTATACTGGTTATATTTTGTTTATACACAAAGTTTCAGTTTAAAAATGTTCATCTAAATACACCAATGCCTGATGACAGCAACAGCCGAAGTTATACACAGTCCTGGCCTGTCTTTACTTTGTTGTTATCACTCGACTGCCCACGGCAGCCGCCACCACAGCCAGCCTGGTCACAGAGCTCCCACAGAAGCTGTGCTGAGATGACAAGGCAGGCTTGCTCCAATCCACTCTATTTTCAAGGCTAACAAAGCTTACCTGATGAGGTTTTACGGCGTACGCGAGCTGGGGAGCTAGGAAAATGTCCTCCTCGTTTGGTGGGTGATTGATGTTGACGATGACTTGCCCCAGAGCGTCTGACTGATTTAAGGCATCGTTCACGTGAGAGCCGCTGCTCTCCTCGCTGCCGTCCTCCTCCCCTTCGTTGCCAGAGTCGCTGCTGTCCACGATCTGGAGGGCATCATCCTCTCCCGAACTCAGCTCAATCACTTCTGCAAAGGAACCAAAGCAGGAGAGAATAAGGGCAAAGATTAACCTTATGTCAAGGTTTACACCTGACTAGATGAAAACAGGAGACTTGTGCCTAAAGGAACAGCACATTGTGAGAAAAGCAGGCGGAGGCGATGGGTCACTCACCATCTTTAATGCTGTTTTTCCCCTTAGCATCGTCTTCGCTGCCGCTGCTGGTACTATCGAGGCAGATCACCTCCTCAGCCAGGACCTGAGGGGGCAGCTGGGTGGCCTCTGCTGTTCTGAAAACGATGTCCTCTACGCACACCAATGACAAACAACAAGTAATTCATAGCGATGGGAAAGGAGACAAAACCGCTCAGAAAACAGACAGTATTTCCTTCCATTTTTGCTCCAATAACCTAGGCCTGGAATTTTCATTTTCCATAACAGACTCTCGCTGTCTACAAAGCTGCTGTGACTCAGCTTCCTGGGGCGCAGGACCTGCTCCTGATGGCGCTCTCCTCATCGCAGGCCTGGGCTGGGGCACACGGGCCACACAACACACTAAAGACTCTCCTATTACGCTTTTCTGGAGAGGTCTCAGAAGCAAAAGCCGTTCTTCACCCAGCAGAGAAAGTGCCAACTGCGGAAGTGATGACGACTGCGCTTTGTTAGCAGGGACACTAATAATTACATCCCACGTATCATAAACTACTTTTGCTGGCCAAGCCCGTTTGTTTGTATGTTTAAAGAGCTGCCATGTGGGGAAGGGCGCTCAGCAGAGCCAAATAAGCACTTCTGCAGAGACCCAGCAGGCAACCACGCTCTTCTGATGCTGCAACCTGCTCCGCAACAATTCAAGTGTTTTCAATCGCTTTCATTCCCTTATTCTTGTTATTTTACATGAGAACCCCCTATGTAAAAACCTTTTGAACACTTACACGTAAGGGTGAACACACACTTTCTCAAAAGAAATGTCCATCCACGGGCAAGCATGGCACTACCTTCTCCTTCATTCAGCTTCTACCCTTAAAAATCTTGCTGCAGGTAGTTATCTCGCACTGCTTACCAGAAAGAAACTCGAGGGGTACAGCTGGGATAGTGGCCGGATAATCCTTCCTCTGCTGCTCTAGACGTTTCCTTCTCTCTAACTCTTCCTGCTGGGCTGCTTTTGTCACATCTTCCAGTTGGTCCTCACGTAACAGCTTTCTGAACGCAGGAGCAAACAGAGAAGCAGGATTTGGTTACATTCAATTTCTTCCAGAAAGAGCTTTGCAGCTGGCTGGAAAGACAGTGGACAGGCTCCAGGTGGTCTGTCAGCTACACGGGACAGGAACGTCATCGACAAAAGCCATAGAAATTCTACAGCTATTTCAAGACTGAGCCTCCCAACTACAGGGAACGCTGCTAACACTCCAGATAAAGAGTCTGACAGAAGCAAAACAATGAAAGGGTGAAAAGTGTGAGTGGGTAAGTATGTACTTAAGCTAGGTTGTCACAGACTAGTTCTTCAGTCTGAACGGATTTTATTTATTGCTAAACAGAAAATGCATAGAGTCATGCAATGACATTATGTGGGAAGAAGAGGCATCAGGTCCCCCACAAAGTCATCATCTGATCCTCCTCTTACATTTTAGGACCTCTAATGCCTTTAACAGTTGTTCAAAGGATACTCTGAAAGCACCTGCTGAGAGGTAATTCCCATTACTTCAAAAAGTTGCTTCCCCCTACCTTCAGTTTCAAATGTTTAGCCTGGAAATCACAGAATCACTGAGGTTGGAAAAGACCCTTATGATCATCAAAACCACCTCCGGGTGTTTTAGATCCCCTTGGGCCACATCTCGGAGTGAACTGCCAGCGCACAACCTGTCCCAGCACACACGTGGCGACTTACAAAATCAATTGCTGCTTTATAAAAACCAGATGGCATCGGTTCCCAGCATTCCAGTCACCAGTCGCAGCAGGAGCGCTCCTGCCCACCAGTACCCAGGACAGAAGATGGAAAGACTGTATCGGAGGCCGTTTGCAATCAGACCCTCATCAGCAGATAATTCAAACTGGGTATTTACTTAATGCTGTTGCTGGTTTTCAATTACATCTCTTAAACACCAGCAGCAAATGGTTGGACTCGATGATCCAGCGGGTCTCTTCCAACCTGGTGATTCTGTGATTCTATGAAATACACAATTTCTTTTCAATATATTCCATAGCAAACTATTCGCTCTTCTGAAATACCAAAGGAGCCTGCACCCACTTGCAGCACTCCAGTCTGAGATCGTGCTACTCCCACTGGTGAGATCCTAAAGTTTGGAAAGGAAAAGCCATCTGGTTTGCCAGCAGTGGCAAAACGTGGCTCAGATGCAAAGTCCAGAGATTCTGTTTTCAGCCAAAAGGCCATAGAGGACTCCAGCTCTTTGTGTCCTGCTGCTGCTCACCTTATGTTCCTCCGCATGTGAGACGGTTTCTGAGCCCTCTTCTTTTTGGTGTCCTCAGAGGCCAGGCTCTTGTGCTGGTTCTGCAAGAGTCGCTCTGCCCGCTCACTCTGAGATGAGGTAGTTGAAGTCGAGCGCTGCCATTCTCCATCCTCGGCGTGTTCAACATGCTCACCGCTGAACACAGCTTCCTGGGGTTGGTCTGAAAAGACAAGCAAGTAAAGAAATGAGAATAACCAGGCCGGGATGGCTGATGGCTCTTAGAGGAGCCGCATCAGGATTTGAGCTGCACCAACAACCCCTGTTCTTGCTTGTTTGCAAGCACATTTTTTTCTCTGAGGGTCAAAAGTGAGGTCCCTTCTGACAGAGCCACTCCAAGAACGTTAAAAAGTTTGATGGAGACGGGTCTGTTCCTAGTGGAAGCCAAGACCGATACCACTAAACTCAGCCCAAAAGCATCCTGATGAGAAAATGGGGCTGAACTATTTCAGTCCACGCAGAGCACTTGCTGCCCCTAAGGGCTTGTTTTATAGGGGCCCAATGAGCTCCAGTTAAAACAATGAACTCAAATTGCTTTTTATTTGTGTTGCACATTCAGGTGAGACAGAAATTTCCACTTACATGGCTCCTGTGCTACCACCTACCCTGCTTGCAGAGCACACCACGCTAGAGTTTATCCAGCTCAGGTACAGGGTCAGGGCGGCACAGGCAGCTCGCTGCTTTTATCACCAGGCTCTGCTCTCGTGATTTAAATGCCATCTTCCAGCAAGCTTTTTTAAAAACAAGCCGCTCAGCAGCAATATGCTTTCCACATTATAACCCACACGCACTCCCTTTTTCTCTTCCTTCTCCTATTTTCAGCCTTGCACTAACAGTCGGGTTCAGTCTCCCAGCACTCTGTGAAATGACACCCTGTTCCGCGTGACATTTTGCTTTTCGACAGGCTGCCAGTGACCAAGTAACGCTTGCGGAGCAGAGAGAAGAAATGTTTCTGTTCAAAAGCTTCCCTTGAAGTAAACTGTTTCTGACAAGCCTTGTAATAGCTTCCTTGAAGCATCCTGTCCCCCTGTGTCAAGCAAGGAGACACCCTGAACCTCATCTCGTAATCAGCTTTCTTGCTTATACAGTGTATATGAGCTAATGACTGAACTGGAATGATGCTCAGACACAAATCTGAAGGGAAGAAGACATCAGGGCAGAAGAATGCGGCAGATGAAGTAATGCAGAACCAACAAGCACCACATTGTGACTCTGGGATCTGGAGACAAAGAGCGTCCCTTCTCAGA
>WAAB01000396.1:23224-41995 GCA_013389865.1 Piaya cayana
CCAGTCACCAGTCGCAGCAGGAGCGCTCCTGCCCACCAGTACCCAGGACAGAAGATGGAAAGACTGTATCGGAGGCCGTTTGCAATCAGACCCTCATCAGCAGATAATTCAAACTGGGTATTTACTTAATGCTGTTGCTGGTTTTCAATTACATCTCTTAAACACCAGCAGCAAATGGTTGGACTCGATGATCCAGCGGGTCTCTTCCAACCTGGTGATTCTGTGATTCTATGAAATACACAATTTCTTTTCAATATATTCCATAGCAAACTATTCGCTCTTCTGAAATACCAAAGGAGCCTGCACCCACTTGCAGCACTCCAGTCTGAGATCGTGCTACTCCCACTGGTGAGATCCTAAAGTTTGGAAAGGAAAAGCCATCTGGTTTGCCAGCAGTGGCAAAACGTGGCTCAGATGCAAAGTCCAGAGATTCTGTTTTCAGCCAAAAGGCCATAGCGGACCCCAGCCCTTTGTGTCCTGCTGCTGCTCACCTTATGTTCCTCCGCATGTGAGACGGTTTCTGAGCCCTCTTCTTTTTGGTGTCCTCAGAGGCCAGGCTCTTGTGCTGGTTCTGCAAGAGTCGCTCTGCCCGCTCACTCTGAGATGAGGTAGTTGAAGTCGAGCGCTGCCATTCTCCATCCTCGGCGTGTTCAACATGCTCACCGCTGAACACGGCTTCCTGGGGTTGGTCTGAAAAGACAAGCAAGTAAAGAAATGAGAATAACCAGTCCAGGATGGCTGATGGCTCTTAGAGGAGCCGCATCAGGATTTGAGCTGCACGAACAACCCCTGTTCTTGCTTGTTTGCAAGCACATTTTTTTCTCTGAGGGTCAAAAGTGAGGTCCCTTCTGACAGAGCCACTCCAAGAACGTTAAAAAGTTTGATGGAGACGGGTCTGTTCCTAGTGGAAGCCAAGACCGATACCACTAAACTCAGCCCAAAAGCATCCTGATGAGAAAATGGGGCTGAACTATTTCAGTCCACGCAGAGCACTTGCTGCCCCTAAGGGCTTGTTTTATAGGGGCCCAATGAGCTCCAGTTAAAACAATGAACTCAAATTGCTTTTTATTTGTGTTGCACATTCAGGTGAGACAGAAATTTCCACTTACATGGCTCCTGTGCTACCACCTACCCTGCTCACAGAGCACACCACGCTAGAGTTTATCCAGCTCAGGCACAGGGTCAGGGCTTCGCAGGCAGCTCGCTGCTTTTATCACCAGGCTCTGCTCTCGTGATTTAAATGCCATCTTCCGGCAAGCTTTTTTAAAAACAAGCCGCTCAGCAGCAATATGCTTTCCACATTATAACCCACACGCACTCCCTTTTTCTCTTCCTTCTCCTATTTTCAGCCTTGCACTAACAGTCGGGTTCAGTCTCCCAGCACTCTGTGAAATGACACCCTGTTCCGCGTGACATTTTGCTTTTCGACAGGCTGCCAGTGACCAAGTAACGCTTGCGGAGCAGAGAGAAGAAATGTTTCTGTTCAAAAGCTTCCCTTGAAGTAAACTGTTTCTGACAAGCCTTGTAATAGCTTCCTTGAAGCATCCTGTCCCCCTGTGTCAAGCAAGGAGACACCCTGAACCTCATCTCGTAATCAGCTTTCTTGCTTATACAGTGTATATGAGCTAATGACTGAACTGGAATGATGCTCAGACACAAATCTGAAGGGAAGAAGACATCAGGGCAGAAGAATGTGGCAGATGAAGTAATGCAGAACCAACAAGCATCACATTGTGACTCTGGGATCTGGAGACAAAGAGCGTCCCTTCTCAGAAAGCCAGGAGCTCAAATGAAGGAGGTTTCAGTACCGCACGCTGCACTCCCAGGGATCTGGTTTAGTAGTGGACAAGCGTGGCTGGACTCGATCTCAAAGGTCTTTTCCATCCAAGCGATTCTATGATTCCATGTACAGGTACCTCTACAACTGCCACGTTAACACAATGATTAAATTAACGTGACCACCACTGTCACCTCTTAGAATCCAGACAAGGAGAACCAGTTTCCCCCTTGCTCAAAAGCACCAGCTCTGCAAGCTTCCTCTCCAAATGCACCAGCAGACCTGCCCCGGCTTTCGCTCGAAGCCTATGTCAGAACCCATCCAAGACTCCAGGGCTCACCCCACCACGGGCCCAAACCTCAAACATGAACATCAGTCCCAGCAAGGCTCACACTAGGAATACAGGCAGCCACAACTTCATAGAATCATAGAATAACCGGGTTGGAAGAGACCCACCGGCTCATCGAGTCCAACCATTCCCATCAATCACTAACCCATGTCCCTCAGCACCTCGTCCACCCGTGCCTTTCAGTGATGAAAGAGCTTCTGATGAACACAGGACAGCAAAAGCTTAATTGCGAGGGGGGTTGCTGCTATAAGCACAGTAGCTCTACCACAGCCAAAGGTCTCGGAGCCCTGTCCTCCCACCACGCTCCTTAAACTTACAAGTTCAGACATCACGCGTCACATTGGCTTGCAGACAGCGAGCTGTGCTGGGAATAAACCCAGTTTCCCAGGCTTCCCAGACAGCAGCTCTGCTATTTGAGCTCCAGACACATTTTGGTCACATTACCTGGGGTTCTTCGGCACCGGCTCCTTCCCCCCCCCCCCTCTTGACTCTGGCTTATATAACTCGATCAAAAGATCAGATGAAATAGGGCAAAGGGAAGCAGGGAGGCTGCACACGTGATCGCATTCTCCGGGATGAGTCATTAACCCAGTGCCTATCCCGGAGACAAACACTGCCATGGTTACCCTGCTGCCATCCCACCCCGGCCAGGGGACCCTGACGAGTCAGCGGGGTGCACAAAGTCAGGGCTGTCGGTGAGAGGAACCACTTCTCACCCCACACCCCAGCAACCACCCATGTCACCACCTCTGGTAGCGACTCTGCCACCCGCACCATGCTGGGAGAGGCTGCCTGCAGGACAGGGGTGATGCTAACAAAATCCAAAGGTGAGGCCGTTACGTGTCTCCTCTGTATGTCTTCATTTGCTGCGCAATCCCTATGGATCCTCGTTCCACCTCTGCAATTTGCCTTTCTTTCCTCTTAATCAATTCCGCTTCCCTGGAAGGGTTTAAGGTGCGGGTGGACGAGTTGCTGAGGGACATGGTTTAGTGTTTGATAGGAATGGTTGGACTCGATGATCCAACCTGGTTGTTCTGTGATTCTATGAAGTGTAACGCGAGCTCTGCTGAAACACACACAGCTGGATCACAGGGTTTTCTTGACAGGTAATTCTCATCCAGCAGGAGCCTGAAGCCTAAAAACCCACGATAAATTAGTCCCTGTACTGAGTCCAGGCCCTCATCCACCACAGTCACGTCTGCTCAGGCTGGTGTTTGTCCTGCCAGCTCAAGAGCTGAGGTGAAGAACACAATCTGTGCCTCAGCCCACTCTCCTGACACATACGCATCCCGATAGGGAGATCTCAACACCAGCGATGGCACCGAGCGTCACCGTGACTCAGGCGCAGGGGCACGCAGAGGACAGCCAGATTCCCCACGCTGGTGCCATCCTTCCCACTTCAACGCTGCTTTTCATAAAGCTTAACAAACACAATGACAAAGCCACAAGCCGCTTCCATCTAACCCTGCAAGGGCTCCCACCACACCTGCGTCGCAAGCTGGCGGTTACCAGCAGGAATTGTTTTGTTGCTGTTTTATATTAAACTCCCCATCGTGAACACAGCCAGCATCTTACCACATATGAAAAGCACGGCTCTGGCTCCAGTGTGGGGAGCTCCAGGCTGCATAACTGGGACCCACACTGGGACAGAAATGCACTAAGAAACAATAACAACACACACAAAAGCCTATTTTGTACAAGAGCAGGTTTGGTCTTGGGGTTGAAGAGAGTGTGGGAACAGCCTTGTTGAACAGGTCCCACCAGGTAATCGATGGCACAATTCGTGCCCCGGTTCTCCCTCTACAACATCGATGCAATTATGGTTTTGTAACAGGAGCTCAACACTCCGCTCCGACATGGCTATACAAGCAGTATTTTACACAACACAAATTCACCGGCCGTGTTTGCATGCTGACAACTGCCTGCTCATGCTTAAGCTGTTAGCGCACTCGAGGAAGAGCTGGGCAGTCATCCACACCACCTCAACGAGAAAAGGTATGATCCAGCACAGCCTCGAGCAGGGAGAGCAGCCCCTGAGCCCGAGCACAGCGGGGTGGAAGAGCAGCCCATGTTCACCCAGAAGACAATAGGCACAGGTCAGCCACGAGGATGTGAACTGATTGTGGGCATCAAGAATTGGCTGGAACACCAACTGCTGGGTTCGCACCAGCTCTGCTGCATGTTTTGCAACAGAACAGGCACCAGATCTATGAAGAGGGTCTCCTGAGGGTAGCGGTGACAGCATCAGCGCAGTGAGCTTGACAAGCCCTGTTTTGTCAGGGGGTTACAGCTCTCCAGGTCCCACTGGTCCTCGTGTACGGATACCTGCACGGTCCCCTCAGTGCCAAAAGGGGAATGGCTCCCCTTTCCCATGCTCTTTAGAGTTCAAAATGTGCCTGCACTACCAAAACCAGCCGATGCAATTACAGCACAGTCTGATCTGTGCTGCAGACCAGGGGTTGCCAGTTTTCTTTGCTCACCAAGCAGCAGCAACCACCGCCCCCAGCTCTACAGAGAAGCAGGGGGAGGTGTTTGGCTTCTCGATGACATTTGCCTAGTACAATTTAGGAGTCTCTGTAAGGAAGAGTCGTGACTGCTCCGTGGGACTCCACTTCCGATGCTCCCCATGGTGTGACTGCCAGCGCTGCCCTAAGGATCACACACAGCTCTGACTCACAACATATCACAGAGCCAAAGATTTGTCCCACGGTGGGGTACTTCCTTTCCACCCAAGCTTATAAAACTTACCTCATCACCTCCTCCTTGTAGGATACGCTCCAACTTCCCAAAAACCAGCATAGGATGCAGTCTGGAGAATGTTCTCTAGCATCTCAGATTCAGGAGGGAACGGCTCTTGACACGCACAGCCTGCTCTGCAAGGGCGCTCAGCGAGGTGTCAGGAAGCAGCAGGTACATTTTTTGGGGTGTGAGATGTCTGTAACTGAACAATCTTCTCCTGACACCAAGGTGTGCGAGAAACAGTGCTAGAGCTGAATCCATGCTCCAAGGCAACCTCAGTCAGATCAACTACCTATGCACAGACAAGTAAACATCCCCGGCTCTAGTGACAGCCCAGCACTCTCAGAACAGAAACTGTACTCAGGATAAGACCCGCGGGTGCCCTACCCAAGGCTGTTGCACAAGAAGGTTGCACTTGGGGCACAACAACCCTGAGCAGCTCTAGACTAGGAGAAGTCTGTCTAGAAAGCTGCCTGGAGAAGGACCTGGGGTATTGGTTGACAGGGACTGAACATGAGCCAGCAGTGGTCCAGGTGGCCAAGAAGGTCTATGGCATCCTGGCTTGGATCAGACACAGTGTGANGGGTTGAGTCACCTTCCCTGGAGGGGTTTGTCAGACGGGTGGACGAGGTGCTGAGGGGACATGGGTTAGTGTTTGATGGGAACGGTTGGGCTCGATGATCCGGTGGGTCTCTTCCAACCTGGTGATTCTATGATTCTATAAGAAGCCCCCCCAGTAGACGAAATATCATGCAAGATGATTATTTCCCTGCCTCCTCAGTTACTTGTTAGCCAAATCAGCTGGGAGGCTCTCTCTCTTCCCAGGGGGCCAGCTTCTCTGCCAGGGTAACTCCAGTGACTCCAGGGAAGGCAAACCGCTGAAACCCAGACACTTGTTTATTCCAAAAATCACTACAGCAACTCGGGATGCTGAACAGCACTATTGTGCTGAGTCTCTAGGCATTATTTCCTACCCTGAGGGCAGGGATGGTGCATGCCAGGCGAGGAAGGCAGCTGCAGGCAGCGCAGCGAGGAGTCACTTCTTGCTCTGGGGGCTCCTCTTCGGTCTTGCACAAAGCAGCAAGGAGCAGCGAAATATTCTCGCGGGCGTTCCGGGCACTTCCACGAGGCTGCTTGTCAGACTAGCTTGTACCAGCTCGTACTACAACAGCCGGTACGGAGCTGTCAGAGCTCGGATGGGAGGAGCGCGGAGGGATGGCAGGAGACAGACTAATTGCACGGCTCCAGCTGCAGCAACTCGCCGTCCCTGACACACTGAACTACAACGGCGCCGAGGGAAGTGACTCCGCAGAGAGAGCCGGGTTGCGATGGCACTGCCAGGCTGGGGTTTTGTGATGTTTTCCCACCGTGCCGGGCATCGGAGAGGGGTGTGGGTGATGTCAGAGGTCAACTGCGCTTGGCAAGTGAAAAAGAGCAGCTCTCTGAGTGCAGCGCGA
This sequence comes from Piaya cayana, assembly GCA_013389865.1. Lineage (NCBI taxonomy): Eukaryota > Metazoa > Chordata > Aves > Cuculiformes > Coccyzidae > Piaya > Piaya cayana. The sequence goes on from WAAB01000396.1 coordinate 29,547, forward strand.
CGATGGCCTCGGAGGCTGCTGAGCAGCCTCCGAGGCCATCGTCACGCTGCGCTCAGAGAGAAGCTCTAGCCAGGGTGCTCTGGCTCACCCTGCATTCAGCTGTAGCATAGAAATAAAATCTTTTCAGAACACTCTAAGAAGTGGGAAAGCCACCTGCAGAGGGCATGGAAGGGGATGCAGCCCCTCTGGGGGCTGCGGCCACCCCCCGCGGCAGCCAACAGGGGCAGCTAATCAGCAAGAAGACTTTGTTCTCCTCGGAAAATAATCGGGCTCAGTCTTCAGCGGCAGGAGGACGCCCCTCCCAGACACAACTGCTTAACAAAGCCCTAATTATGTAAGCGTTATATAAACCAGCACACCTACCCCCCCCCCCCCGCACCGCAGCACCCGCTGGGCCGCGCTCCCCGCCAGCGCGACGGGTGCCTCTCTCGGCCCTCTCCAGCTGCGAGCGGCCGCCCACTCGCTGACAACACCAGAGCCAACGCCGAGCCGGCGTCAACCTTTGTCTCCGCTCGCACACACGTGGGGTTCTCTAAGAGCTTGTCTGGGGGGGGGTCCTCGTGGATTGTCTGCTCCTCACCAGGCAGGAGGGCGGCCTCGGGGTCTGTGCTGCCAGCCCCTCTCCGCACGCCGTCCCCGCTGGACTCCAGGAATGACCCATCTCCACCACGGCTCTCGGTGCTGGTTGACGTCCTGCTGAGTCACAGCCACAAAGAGCGAGACACAAAGGCATCTTCCCGGCCCCGAAGCTCGCCTGCTCCCAGGGGAAGCTTCCCTCGCCTGGCAAACAGCACAGCTCCAACATCTTCATGCCCACGGCTGATTGATCTCGGAGTTAACCAGCTCAGGTCTGTCGTTCATCCTTGTCACGGGAACCAGGCACAGAGACTGTCACATCGGTTTAACAAATAGCGCTGCTTGAAGCCCGAGTGAGACATTTTCCCTTTCTCTAGGTGTCTGTAAAGCCATCAGTCACCGCAGGTTCACGAGACCTACAAGAAAGCTGCCAATGGCCAGTGGGAGCTGGCACGCTGCCTCCACCCCAGCCCACAACCAGAGGATGGATGGGAAGGATGTGAAACAGGCTCTGAAGAAAACGCTGCCAGAAGAGGGTCTGCAGGCCAGGGCACTGGGAGGGAGCCAAACCAGGGATACAAACGTCAAACCCATCCCCAGACGACTCCTTGTCAATGGAAAACTTTAAAAGATAAACTAAGAGGCAGCACTGCCCTTTGCTTTGCTTCAGAGGCCTTTAAGCATACCAGATCCTGACGAGGCTACAGAAGCAAGGAAGGGTTTGGGCTGGAAGGGGCCTTAAAGCCCATCCAGTTCCAATCCCCTGTCACTGGCAGGGACACCTCCCACTAGATCAGGTTGCTATGAAATAAAGACTGTGGAATAGAACCCCCTTCCTGGGCTGAAGGAATCCTTCGGGAGTAAAAGGCAGCAGACGTGAAGGTCAGGAGCAAGGGAGAAACCATCCAAACTCCAAAGGGAAAGGACGCAGGCAAGAAGTGCCAAGAGGCAAACTGGAACATCCAACAAGCAACTCTGGTGACAGACAAAGCATCTTCTGACCCCAGGATTATGCAAGCAGAACCAGTCCCCAAATACCCAAGAGCTCTTGTTCTGGCTGGGCCTCAATGCTGCAGATGCCGAGACCGGGTTACATAAACACCAAAGAGCATTTATATAATGTTATATGGCACCGGCTTGCAGCCACCAGGACTCCGCATCACCCACAGCCGCTCCAGCCAGCCCCGTGCCAGGACGGCTGCGCTCTGGGACCTGCCGTGAGCCCCTAAAACGCAGCCCAGGCAGGGAGCCCCTCAGGCTGGTGAAGGCACCTCGGAGGAAGGGCTGATGGTCACTCCAGAGCACCAGGCAATCAATCTCATGTGCGTTTCCAGCTCTGATGCACTCCAAGGAGGGTCGTGACATATCAAATCAAACCCTTCCACGGTGCTTGGACATGGCAAGCAGTGGAGAAATGCAGACTGCTCTTACCTGGCAGCCCTCTCCTGAAGAGATAATAAAAAAATACTTTTCCTAAAGTCCTCAAATCTAAAATGCAAACTCTCTCCTCGTTACGAGCCCCCCTCTCTCGCACAGACACCACAGGCATCAGCCAAGACAGGGAAGCAAAGCCAGGAAGCACAGGCGCTGAGGCAGGGAGCGAGGCAGCGATGGGTTATGTTTGTCCTTTAGCCGGGGGTGTGTGAGAGCAACCGAGTTACATAAAACTGCTGCACCGGCGTCAGGAAGTGTTTCAGGCTGAGTGCTGGGGAGTTCTCAACAAGCTGCAGGCAGGAGGGAGCGGAAACCTCTCCGTTCTGGTTATCCCAGTTAACTAGTAACCCAGAATAGAGTCGTGCCAGCCAGGTCCCAAAACTTATCACAGGGATCTAACCCACAAGTAACCGGATTTAACCTTCAGACAGACCTTACTGATTTTCACAGCAGTTCAAAACCCTTAAAAAAACCAACCTGGTCTTTTCTGTTAAGTTAGATATATATTGATTTAGGTAACAGAAATAAATCTCCCCTTCCAGCTTCAGAAAATAGATGCATAGGAGGGCTCGACATGTTCCCAGCACAGGGAGCCCAGCTGGCTGCTATCGTGACTCTTGCAGGGATAGATTTCAGGGTCTAAGAAAAGAGGACGAGCAGGGGAGCAAGCACTCGGCATTATGCAATGATTGCATAAGCGCTCGTTTACACTAGGTAGCTGGAGCCGTGGTATTAGCGTTATACCAGGATACCCTCGGAGCAACGAGGAATAATAAAGAAGGGATTATTGCTGCCACACGCTCCCAAGGCCACCAAACTGGCAAGCAAGCAATGAGCACAAGGAAGTCTTCAATCTCTGCCTCGAGCCCTCACCATCGCTTCATTCAGGACCTGGTAGGAGGGAGGGGGAAAAGCCAGCTGATACTCCCTCGGAACCAAGACGACTGGCATGGAATGTGTAAAACGTCCTTCAGCATCCGAGTGCTCCTCTGGTGTTGCTCGCGATGGCAACGGGACAAGAGAGAAGAGATTTCACAACTCTCACACCTGGCATTTGCACTCTGGTACAGCATCCAAGCGAGTTCACAGGCATCCTCACAGTAACCTGCAACACCCTCCTGCCTGCCTGCCTGGCAGAGGAAGCTACAGCAAAGAAATCAGGCAGGCACCAGTGCCGAGCGCTTCCCAAGCTGCTCCCTGTCCTATGCTCCGACCAACTGGCTCTCTTCCCTTTCCTTAAATCCAATTTCCTACTTGGAAAAGCAAACCGGAGCGGTGGATTGGTTTAGGACAGTAACAAAGTGCAGAACTTGAGCTGTGTTCCCTTTCCCCACTCCAGCCTCTAAAGTCACGTCAGAGGAAATATGAAGGACTTGGTCTAATGAGGGAGGCATCACTCGAGAGAAAAATGCACATTGCTGAGCCGGAGCCCGTGTGCCACCGCATTCCGCTGGCACTTCTCCCACCGAGCACAGCCAGAAAAGTGACCGAGAGCACTGGAGAAAGCTAATCAGACCAGGGTGAAACATCATCACTCAGCCTGTTTCTAGTTTTCCTGTTCAGAATCTTCATGTTGCTTTCAACAAAGGGCTGGGGAGGTGTCCCTGGCCATCACTCACACAAGTTGAAGCCGCAATGTCACGACGACACCTCCATCCAAAATGCCAGGACCTCAAAAGCCAAGCTCCTTACAGCCCAGGGAACAGACAAGCCCTGGATCCTTCATCAGGGTGGCTAAAGTTACAGCATCATGTGGGTATGGGGAGGGGACAGGCCTTTCTTTAATTAAGATGCATTTTCTTGCAGGAAAACAGCCTCTTTTCAAATGAGGAATAGGTAGGTGGTGCTGCAATAAACTTTGATTTACTAGGTGGTGGGTGCTCCATACAAATGCTCTCTGACTTCCCAGGAACAGTTAGAAAATACTAATCAGACTGCTCAGAGCTGCATATACACTTGATTGCTACTCAGAAGACCCCAAATAGGATGTTCAGGCATCTGGAGTGAGAAAAAGCCACATAAACCAGAGAGGAAGAGAAATAGTGACTGGTGGCTGAAGCACAAAGGGAAGAACCTGCTGTCTCAGTGCTGACCCTGGCGCTCTCAGTGACCTCGTGCAGTTTTTACCATCTTCTCTGGGGACAGCATAGTGATGAGGAAGGATGGAGGCCCTGGATCCGCACAACCATGTTAGACCACTTCCAAACACTTTCTCAGAGATAGTTTTCCTGCTGGTAGAGCCGATGGTGACAAACCTTGCCCCAGACCTCACCCCTTGATGGCTACAGTGCTGCCCTCTTGCTCTCTTATGTTTGTACAGATGACCTCAAAACATCTCTCCATCCAAAACTTTTGGACAGCCTCACACCTTGTGTCCTCCCTCCGCTTATGACACACAGTCTCATTCCCAAAAGCCTCCTCCCCTCCCCTGGATTCTCTTTCTGTACCTTTTATCTAGACTGAGTTACATAAGCCACTCTTATCACCCAGATTCCTCATTCCTCCATACTCAGTTTGCACTGTAATTCCTTTTTCTTCTCAGTTCGTGCTCTCCCAGAATTGGCTCCTTTGTCCTGCACCACATCAGGGAACTAAGCAAGTAAGAAAAGATGGAGTTTTGGCTAGAATCCACCCCTCTCACTACGGGAGAACAAACACAGCACGGCTCCTTTCTATAAAAGCTCCTCACGAGGAGCACATCGAACCAGGTTCCTATAATAAACCAGGAACATTAGGCTGGAACACCTGGGGACCATTTCTCACCAGCCCATTAAGTTTATAGCACCAAGTTTGGAGGTATCTGCCACAGGAACAAGATGGAAGAAGCTCGGTGTTTCTGAGTACCTGACTTCAAAGTTAAATAACAAATTCAGAAAGTTCTTCCAATCTGAACAAAGTTTTCTCTCTGACACACAACGTCCCCCCATCAGCGAGAAAACTCGGTGTCAGCCACCCCCAAACCTGTAAATGTATGTGGGGATTTCACGAGCATCTTCCATTTGATTGGGGGGGTGGGTGACATATACCAAGAGCCAAGTAGCTCTCTGTCTAATTAAAGGGCAGTAATTAGGGGATGTGATACAAGCACTAGGACTCAGTCACTGATGGAGGCTGCCCAGGGAGGCGGTGGAACCCCCGTTCCTGGAGGGCTTTAAAAGCTGGACAGATGAGGAGCTCAGGGGTGGTTCAGTAGTGGACAGGGACAGTTGGACTTGACGATCTCAAAGGTCTTTTCCAACCCAGTGATTCTAGGATTTTATGACTCTGCCCGGTGCCCAGGCCGCTGCCCAGCCCGCAAGTCACCAACTCACTGACAAAAGCAGCTCCCAAAACTGTAAGCGGAGAGAACGCTGGGGGAAAACTTATACAAAAAGTCAAAGGGAGCGGGGGAAAAGGACACTAGATATAAAATCGTACTGATATTAATAAACAACTGCCTCCTCTCACTAAAAATTACTTTTGCAGCAGTACAATACGACAGCAGCAGAAACAACAACAGCCAGACCCAGAGCATCACATTGCCAAAGTCTTCAGGATGAAGAGTGCAAAGAAAGAGTTTCTTTCTCCCAGACCCTCCATCAAACCAACAGGCCCCGCAAAGCCTCTGAAAACTCAACTATTTCCACCCCTGCCAGGTAGGGAGCAAATTAAAACCTGAGCATGACAGAAGAGTCCTAGTTCCCGACATACTTTGCTAGACACTGAGCAGGGGGCTCCTGCACAGGGGTGGCAGAATGAGTTGTCTGTAACAGGAAAGCAAAAGGGAATAGAAAACAGGGAAGAAAAGCCCCAGACAAAAAAAACTACAAAAACACCCAACCTGTGTCCTACCTGGAAACTGCTGAGACTCATCCAAGAGTAGCATGCTGCTCAGAGCAGTGCGGGAAGCCCTGTGCCCACGGCTGTGCCCCAGCACTTGTTCAGTGTGGTCGCACGCTCCCAGCCCTTCTGCTATTCTCGTCTCAGGGTCTTCAGGACAAAAGTTTCCAGTCCCTCCCGACAACTCCTTATCTCCGCCTGCAGCCCAGCGAGCGCTAAATCCACTCTCAGTGGCTGCTCGGTTCGCAAGCGGGAAGTGCCTCCCAATAAACCAGTCCAGGGTACGAGCAGGGAAACCTGCGCTGAAAATAATTCTAGGAAAAAGCTCCGAGTGCTTGAATCCACGCAGGCAGCGTGCGGGGAATCAGCGCACATACATCCTGCACCCAGCCGAGCCGGAGCGGGGTCACTGTTACATAACCCGTTAAATACGCCTCGTGTTCAGCCTAAATAAAAATTGCCACTATCTCCTCCCCTGCCTGGGGAGTCCAACAACACAGCCCTGCGCGAGGAGCTGCTGCGGAGAGATGCCTCGAGTTGTGCTGCTTTGGCTTCAGTACGTGCTCCCGACAAGCTGGAGACAACTCAGTTATGCCTGGGAAAAAAGAGTTTGAGAAGAGAGAAGCTGAGCAGGGAGGCTGAGTGGGTGTGTACGGGGGAGGGCTCTCTCCTCTCTCTCCCTGTTCGGATCAGCTCCCATTCACCCAGCCCCTGATCCAGTTCAACTGGTGGCAGGGACCAAGACAGGGAATAAAATACAAATCCTTACATAACCATTCCGGCTCCGGCGGGGCCCCGCGCAAGGGGAATCCCAACAGACAACAGGACGCTCCGAGCAGGGGAACACGCTGGACTGTAACTCCGCTTCCGAGTTTCACAGCATAAATGGAAAAAAAGAGATAGAACAAGATGCAAAAAGGACAACATTCCTGGCAAAACGATCTTGGTATCTGTAATTTTATGAAGTATTTGGGGGATGCCTACGAACTTCCAAGAAACCGGGACAACTGAGGCTGAAACCTGAGCAACATGTCGGGAGCCGGTAACCTGCTTGCAGGATAATAAGAGAAAGGGTCCCCTCTTTGCTTTGTTAAATCAGCAGCTTGTACAGCATCACTGTCTGCTCTCAGTGCAGCAAACGGACTATGAATGAGATTTCCCAGGTTTTAGGGAAGAATCTGTCAGAATTTGTGGAGTGCGAGCTTATTCCAAGCAAGCCTTTCTCCCCATTACCCACCTGCAGCAGAAGGGCAGGAGGGAATAAGCAACCACAGAGGAGAAGAAGTACTTTAAAGCCGTGACTGAACCCCTAGGAGCTAACCTCACACCCAGCCTTCTTCTGTAACGAGCAGCAAACCTGGGCTGAGGGACATGTCATCAGCTCGCTCCCAGCCAGCATTTGCCCACGGAATGAAGTCAGCTCTCTGCTTGAAACAACTGGCAAGCGAGGGGAAATCTGGAAATCCAGTCGAGGCCCCAGAAGCACAGAGCAGGCTGTGTCTGCGGCACCGGCACCGCTTGGCAGGGCTGTGGGACACAACAGCAGCACGCGCTGCACTCCTGAGAGAAAAGGCTGAGCTAGAGGGATGAGGACCCAGCCAGGGCAGAGCCCGGTTACCCTCTGGATGACTCCAAACATGATTATTAGATCTTTCGTTCGAGCAGGTTGTAGAGGGCAGGGAATGTCTGCTACGATCAAAATAGCCTCATGGCTTCAGGGTACATCCTAGCTTTGACACAAACCCAAGGTGTTATTTGCATAATTAGAGCCACATAAATGTTACCGAAGAAAAGATTCTGAACTGTTTTGCAATGAAGAGGCTCAGGAACAAGAGAGCCTTTCACCTGTGTCACAGTTCCAAGCGGCCTGGCTGGTACCCAAGAACATCTTGTGTTTATCAAGGGGGACCAAGACGTTTCAAAAAACCTGTAGCCAAGGATCTCGCCGCAGGCCTTGTGAGGACTTTGTGGGGTTGGAATAAACAACCAAACGTGACCTCAGCATCTGACCTGATAGATTTATGACACTGGGAAGCAAGAATTAAAGACAAGTATTTGTGTAAATAACAGCTGGATCCTTTCTTACAGCAATCGAGGATGAGGCGGATGGAAGTTCAATCCACTGGGAAAACAGACAATCTATTCCTGTCCTTCTGCACCCAGCAATACAATGGAAATGTCTCTCTTCTTAGCGTACACAGTAGGAAGGAGATTTTCTACTCACGACAGCTCACTGGAAAGGCCATCACTGCCGGCCATGAGAAATACGTATTCACACAGCCAAGAATGAGATCTGCCAGAAACAGTCAGTTTATAAAATGATCTCCTCATGGAAGGTAATCTCGTTACAGATAAGCCCGTTTACTGCATAGCTTTTCTTTTTATCCAGCTAAGTCTTTCCAGCAGCAATGGCAACATTCCTGAGCGCTGCAAATTCCTAAGGGTTAAAACTTACACCTGTATCTGCCCACGCACACAACAAGCTCAAGCATAAAGTTTTCCAGGACACCAGCTCCTGGAGAGGGTGGGTTGGTGTCAAACCAAACCCAGGTCAACAAAAAACTTTCAATAAAAACTTTCAATAAAACATCGAGACGACAATTGCAAGCGACTCTCCCTCCCCACCCCTTGGAGCTGGAGTAACCCCTTCCCCACTTGTTTTTTCTCATTTTATTTGTATTCACGTAACTCTTGCTTTCTTTTCTTTCCCACGCTCATCGAAACAAGAACTGGGGAAGGGAAATTGTACAGAACGTAACAAAAACCTGATTGCACAAAGCACAGGTGGCGATGAACCGTGATGCCCTTTGCAAAGGCTTTTCAGGCTGTCGGTGTGGCAGAACACACGCTTCCCCAGCCTGGTTAAATGCATCGAGGAGAACAAGCTGTTATTAGACAGCACGTAATGATTTTAAGTCGAAGGATCTATATCAGAGATATTTATCACCATCTTAATTGAAGGTAAATCCACTGAGTCACAACCCAGTTGTACTCAATAAACCGATCCGCATCCCCTCCTGCGCCTCACTGAGCTGCTGGAGACGACACTCGTGTGTGCACACCAGAGTGATCCTGTACAGCTGATTTCATTCTAGTTTTCAAGTGCAAACCTGACATAAATCACAAGCTAAGAGCATGCAAAAAATGCCACTTCGAATTTATTTCTAATAGTTCAAGCGTTTAAATATGTCGCACAGATGAAGATGAGGTGCTGAGGGACACGGTTTAGAGATTGGTGGGAATGGTTGGACTCGATGATCTGGTGGGTCTCTTCCAACCTGGTGTTTCTATGATTCTGTGATTAGCTACAGAGGTTTTAATTGCAAAATGTGTTCTGACAGAGATCTAAGCTAGCAGTTTGTGTTCACCTAGCCCAAACTGATTTGATCGTGTAGCTTTCCCCTCTCATCCCTATTTGCATATTTGCAAGAGAAAATAATGTTTCCTGATTCCTGCTTGGAATTTCTGACACAGACTCAGTAAACTACACAGAAAAGAAAACATGAACAAGGCCCTTTCAAGATCTATAGCGCAAATTACAGTCAATAAAATAAAAAGCGGGTATTGCATCAAAACACTTTGATCCGAATGATGAACCAGGCACTTCTCAAAGTTCAGCGTTGCAGTGTTCTATAAAACCTAAGAAGGAAATGAAAACGACAAACAAAGCAAATAACAGTGATGTGATATTGTTTTAAAAGCTGAAGATTACTTCTCATTTACTTAAAACAGTTCCCCTCCTTCCAAAGTGCTGCTGCTAACATCACACTTGTGCAGCATTCAGCTGCACGCATGTTTGATGTGACCAGTCATTAAAAACTGGAAGGAAAAATGAAAGAAAAATGAAATAAGGGCACCTTGCACAGTTCAAACTCCAATGCCAAGCAGAGAAATCTTTTACCCGGTACAGCTGAAAACAAGAGGCACAGCCTGAAATGCAAAGCAGAGGATTTTGACTTTGGTTTCATCACACTCATCAGGTAACTAGCAAAGTCACTCTGCCACTCCTTCCTCAGCTCAAGAGGGAAATCACCAGGTTACAAATTTGCTAATGAGCTTCCTTGTGATTGCAGAAGTTGCAGGTGACCGAGTACAGAACCTGCTAGCAACAACGAAGTGCAGCACAAACCTGACAACTGAAAAGGTACCAAACAGACAGCTGTGAGCGCCCCTCTCCTTCACCAGGGGATCGCTGGCTGCTTTGTGAAGAGAGAAAAGCAAGAAGAAACTGGATACCTTCGTCCTCCTGGAAAGCTGGGAGCAATTCTTTGTTCAGTTACAACTGCCCGCTCGCTGACCCTGCTCGCCCTGCATTCACTGCTCTCACCGCTGTGGCAGCTTTAAGAGAAGAGAGTGTGCAGCTACAGGTAAAAGCATTTGAAAAAAATCCATATATATATATAAACTGCAGAGCCACAGACGTGGGCTGCTCTTGAGCTGCCTGGAAGGAATTCTATTTTGTATTCCATCATACGCAATAGATCAAAGGGAAGGAGGAAGAAAAGAAGGGGGAGGAAGCAGAGTTAGTTGTAATATCACATCATTTCACGAGCTCAGGCAGCCCCTGCGCCCGCTCGGCGGGTCTGAAGGAAGCACAGCTCTGGCGTCATCGCCTCCTTTTAAAGAAGTAAAGCGAGTCAATACTCCAGGTTACGCAACACAGACGGTGCCAGACGCGGTGCCACCCTCTCCAAAAGGGAACGGCCGTCAGAGAGCCTGGGACGGGGGCAGAGGAGGCACCAACGCTTCGGTTCAGAGCTTTCCGCTGCTCGGGAGAAGTACAGGAGCCCAGGGAAGAGCCTGAACTTCAGACCGAGCAGCGGACGGTGGAAGGCTCAGACCTGCAACATCGTCAGTCTGGAATTCCCTGCAAAGGGGGCTTGTAAGGATCTCATCCTTGCTTCCCACAGCAGCTTCCAGCCACACCTCACCCCACCAAGAATAACCCAGTTCACAGGGTTAGTTAAATGCTGGAATTAGGCAACGAAACCCCCACAAGCCCCAGGCACCACTCCTCCCACGCTCCTCTCATTCCTGTTCCCTTCCCTTATTCCTCCCAGACCTATGGGCAAAGAGTCCATAGACAAGGGGCTTCCACCCGCCTCCATCACCTTCCAACTACCAAAGCCTCCCCAGCACAAACGAGATGCCCAGCACGGCAACCTGCAGCTTCAGGTTCAGCAGAATCCTAGAACGGTTTGGGGTGGAAAGGAACTTTGAAGGTCATGGGGTCCAATCCCTTTGCCACAAAAGCTAACAGAAAGGGAGCTCCCAAAGCGCGTGGGACAGGCTGTTCCCACCAAAGCACTCGAGGGGGTTGGCTTTTCATGTCACATTTAGTGAGTCCAATAAAGCCACCTCAAGGGAGCTGGGTGCCTGCTGCAGGGTCTGCACTTTGTCAGGAGGAGGAGGAACAGCACGAGTTTGAGGTGGGAAGAGGGAGCGCAGACTGTCTCCGTCTTCTCCTGTTCTCCACTTATCAAGCTGAGATGCTACAGAGCTAGCACGTCCCCAGCCCTGCAGAAAGAGGGGATGGGAAACAGAGAAAACAGGCAAAGGAGACAGCACGATGCTGAAGACGAGGCCAACTGCACGGGGACTGTAAATTATTCTCCTGTTAGAACTACTAACCTGGATCCTAACCCTACTGTATCACAGCAGCAGCATCTAACACACTGTGGTTTGGTGCTGCCTGGTCTATCCACACATCAAGCACTCGGTACCAGGGTGGGACTGTCCCCTGCCAGCCCCCAAAGCAGCGACCGCAGGTCCTGTTGTGCCACACACCTCACAAAGCAAACACGAGGAGCCTTTGAGAAGGGGGTCTGAGCACGGTGTTTATTCAAGCATCTTTCAGAGCATCGAAACAACCAGTTCTCCACCCTAAGTTACACTGTAAAACCGTGTTCAACCCATACGCTCAGAGGTAAGAAAGCAAGCAACGTGCCGTCACTATTAATTACATTAACTGCCTTCCAGCAATACACACGAGTAAGAGACAATGAATTGCAGAGACTTCAATCAGAATAACCCAAAGACATTCAGAAAGCAAAAAAGCAAAGCGTGACAGCAGGACTCGTTCAAACACTCAGCTTTCCTTGGGAAAGCTCTGAGGTACAAACAGCCCCTGCATTTGGAATGATCTGTAAAATCCATACTGGAGGTTTGTTTCCTCTTTGCGCAAATTAGCTTTTGTTCCTGTGGAGCTCTACACAGCCCTGAGCAACCATCGGGATCAGAGGAGAAGTGCGGGGCTTGAAACAGCCCTTTATCTCATCAGTGCATCCCGTTTCTAGCGAAAACCATTTAGGGAGTCAACGAAAAACATTCTTAGGAGTCGTGCACCGATATCACAAAATCAAACACGATAAAACAAGCACTGCTACCCACAAGGGATGAGGAAACAGATGCAGTGGGCAGGGATGACAAGGCTGGAAAAGAAGTGGAAGCCTCCGTCTGCTGGGATGGGCGTGCAGCCTGGCAGCTGCTGGGAAGGGGTGAGGAGAGTCAGGGTAGGAAAATCCTCCAAGAAGTGCTCCAGAAAGAAAGAGTGAACCTCCAAGGGCTCCTACACATGATGCTGATGCTCATTAAGTGACCGTCACTGAAGACCTGCACAA
>WAAB01000397.1:3341-31265 GCA_013389865.1 Piaya cayana
TGGAATATGCTGCCCAGGGAGGTGGTTGATTTGCCTTCCCTGGAGGTGTTTAAGTTACGAGTAGACGAGGTCCTGAGGGACATGGTTTAGTGTTTGATGAGAATGGTTGGACTCGATGATCCGATGGGTCTCTTCCAACCCGGTGATTCTGTGATTCTGCGATTCTGTGATTATTCAGTGTTTCAGACACCATAAATTGAATGATCCATAGACTTCTGTCTTGAAAAAGACTGGCACAAAATACAGAAAAAAAGTCTTTCTCCTTGAGCTATTTGCTTACATGGAATAGAGAGGCATTAACAGTGTTAGTCACAACATAACCCACTGTCACACCCCGACATCCTGATAGGAGAGGCATGGTTTTGCGCTGCAGGCAGAGGAAGCAATAGAACATTAAATAGTCCTCTTAATTTACTTTGTTAAAGCAGCCAAATGGCTTCTGGAGAACTGCAGAGGAAATAAAAATCTTAGTGATTTTCTTTAGTTAGTAAGTAGAAGGCTCAGCGAAATACTCCACAGCATCGATGTCCAACATACTGAACAGTGTGTTGCTCTCCTCATAGCCAGCACTTAACAGTAAGCACTGTTGCAAAGATGCAAACCCACTTTTTTTTAATGAATGTCCCTATATTCAGCCTGTTCACTGGAGGTCGAAGAATGGCTTTGACTCTCCACACAGCTGTGTGGGTCTCCGCGGCTTGTGCTGTGAGCTCCAGCTGCATCAAGGACTTCAGGCTGGACCGCATGGGGCACGCAGCAAGCAGAGCAGTTTACAATTCATGAGTGGTGGAATACGTCTTGCTTGCCAAGAAGGCTGCCTTTATCTGAGACTGCCAAAAGATACTACTGGCTGAAGAGTCACTCTCTGAGCCAGAGGGAAATATTCACTTGAACAATAAAATAAACAAATGATTATAAAATTCATTATCTGTTACCATGCAGTATGTCGCAATGTTTCACAGTCTGATTTGCTATTGCATGCCAGTGATTTATGGTGTATTACCTCATACTCATAATTTTATGAGGTCAGTATTACAGTGTTACATGAGGGAAACAGAAGAGAAAAGGTATGCCCTGAGTTGATGACATGCTGAGACATCTGTGTTGCTTATATTTCAAAGAACATCTCCATTTTTCATGGCATTACATTTCTTGGCAAATATATTTATCTTGAATAATTTTTTTTCAAATGGAAGTAAGTATAATTAATATTAGTATTCTGTAAAATAAAATATACCCTAAATAGTACAAAAATATTGAAATCAAGAGCAACTTGCTGACAATCAAACTAACACCCAAATGCACAGCAAAATACTCCGGTGTTTGCTGGGGATTGCCTAAAGGAAAGGCCCTGAAGTCATTAGAAATTGTTCCAGTAAGTACTGTGGATTTTTATTCCAGGCAAAATCTTACAGCAAAATACAGTTTTACATTGCCAAATACTGTCATACTAACACCATCCCCGGAATACTTCCAAAATACAATACTACAGTTTTTCATGAAAAATTAAAGGGAGAGATAAATGTATAGATACAGGCATAGCAAGATGTAAAAGATATTTTTCTTCCAAGTTCTAAACCTAGGCCTCCTTAAAATACAAGAATTTAAAGGGCATATTGTCTCACCTGTGTGTGTCTACTGCTAGTTCCAGTGAGAAACATGACTGACCTCAAAATATGTTAAATTAAATTGCTCCTAAACTCAAGTAAAAGAGGCATTCCTGGTAAGCACTAGCTAAACTGTACAGTGTACTTTCTCCTAAGAAGAACTGTCTTTTTGTTAAGCATTTGTGCAGAGGACAGCACATAATTTCTGAGTGGGCCCTGAGGCTAAATAATTTGCAGATCAACATTACTACTAGTCAGAAATGTTTTCTAGGCCAAAGGAGGTGCAGAAGACTCTTCTGCCGCTGCAAACTGGTAGACGCATTAGAGGCTTTGAAGAAAAGTAAAGTAATAATAAGTATGTTATCAGAGTTGCAAGTTGGAAGATTTTGGGAAGGTTTCTTTGTGTTTTGGTTTAGTTTGTTGTTTGTTTGGGTTTTTTTGTCCAAAATGATAAAAGCAAATTTTTAGGTCCAGTCTGGAATCAGCCAAGGTGATGCAAAAACATGGGTAGAATATGGTATGAATATTGTGGATGAGGTGCTGAGGGACACAGTTTAGAGATTGGTAGGAATGCGTGCACTCGATGACCCAGTGTGTCTCTTCCAACGAGGTGATTCTATGATTCTATGTATACTGATTAAAAAAAAAAAAAACTGCACTAGGAGAGATACTAATGTTGGGTATGGATCAGTGGAAACAATGGAGAAAATCAAGAGGAAAAACTTTTCATAACTAAAGTTTTATACTGGGGGTAAAATACTAAAAACTTTATTTCTTGCCTCAGCTCAGTTTGTAAAATGGTGCTAAGAAGACTTGTTCCCACCTCATAGACAGTGCTTGTAAGGTGTGAAAAGTGGTAATATTATTTAAGTTATGAGGATTATTATTATTATTAGGTTTTTTAGGTGTTATTATCTAGCTTAAAAAAAAATAAAAAGAAGTCTTTCAATGAGCTGTGACTTTCATAAGCCTGAAAACTCTACATTACTAAAGCAAAGTAAATGGAATCAACATGAATGAATAGTAGTTATATATGCAAAATTCTACCTGCATAAAAATCCCTTGTTCCAAAATTAAAACTCTTACGCAAGAATAAAGCTTCAAATACATTAATTAAGAGGGGGAATGGTTGCAAAGTCAAGTGCTCTTGCCTTCATGCATTTAAGTCTGTTTCCCACCTGAGCTATACTACAGTTAAACTCGACAAAACATATGTTGGATTTTACTTGGGAACAGTTCATTAAAAAACCCTTATCCAGCTTTGCAACCTATGGTGCCCAGAAGCCTTCGCAACTCTCATAGATGCAGGGAGGCTTGGTTTGCTGTGTGCTGTCCCAGGGCACTGACTGACATAAAACTCACCTTTGGCCCAGCAAATACCTGGTGCCTTTTTAACACCTGAACGCTTTACAACCCTGAGACAGCTTTGATGCAAAATAACTGGACAAGAGCCAGTGGAGCAAGTGGTTTCAACAGTTCAGCTGGGAATATGATTTTTCCCTCCCCCATCACTTCACTCCCTTAACTTTCACCCCTGGGTCTTTTATTATTCTATGACATCTCTTGCAGAGATATGAAACTGCTGTGAAAGCTCCTATATTTGTATATAAACTCCTAACCAGAAGTAGTAACTAATTACATGAGAAAAAGCTGCAAATTTGTTTGCTTTTCTGAGGTCAAGGCTCATCGGTTTTGTTTTGTTTTCTGTTCTGTTTTTTTCCCCTTTTTTCCACAGTGAAGGAAAGAAAACCAGGATTGCATTTAATTATCCTGTGACCCCAGGTGGCCCACACTTCTCCATGCCTGTTAGCCACTGAATGCTATCAGAACTGCTTAGCTGAAAGCTGCCTTTTGCATGTTGATGGGCATTGCAAATCCTCCTGCAGAGTTGTCTTTCATGTCAAGACAATATCAAGCACAGCAAAACATCACCATATGTCCTTCCCTCCTCTCCTCCCTGTGCTTTGCAGGTTGTATTCTCTTTTTCTGTCACGCAACCAGTCATCTTCTTTCCTGATGAGTGTGTTTGTGAGCATATATATATATTAGCATGTGTGCATGTGTGTTCACAATGTCATAATGTGATGGGGAGGGGGGGAAGCACACTGCTTTCCCTCAAGATCCTCCTTTTTTGCTAAAAAGAATAGCCACATCTGCTGCTTTGTCCACAGAGTGCCTACTCTAACTGCTGATTCCAGTTCTGATTTATTAATATTTAGATCCTCACATGCAGAAATACTTCTTTCAGTGAAGATGAGTGACTATTTCCCACCTTTTTTTCCCCTGCTGATTAGCAAGTGTCATAGCATTCTTGTTTCTTGACAGCAAGAATTAATCGTGCCACACAGCCTGATTCCTTTGGGGGAGGAGGTTCCTAAAAGGACTAAGGAAAAGATGAAGGGAAACAACCTTCGATTGCTTTAGAATCCTGTTTTATTACCCTGATCTAATTTTGGACATGAACATTTCCTACAAACTCTAATTTAGTATTAGTACCGGAATAGAAAACATTAGAAGGAGGCGGAAAGAAATTTTATCTTGGAACCTCTAAATGCTTCTGTTCAAATCGTGCTGAATTTTTCATTTCTGTCCATTTGATTGATAATTTAAATAATTTTACATTTCATTATTATATTGGTTGCCTTTTAAGACACAGAATCTGACAGTTTATGCTCTCAATCCGTGCTGTCTTTAAGGGAAAGGTAGTAAAAATGGAAATAAGAAAAACAGATAAATGCCAAATTTCTATGATGGTGTATCTTGTAATTATCACATCTGCTGCAAAGCATCTGAAAAATATCTTTGGAAGCCTGCCATGCTGCAAGCTGCACACAACGGTGGAGAACAGCATAGTAAAGGACAATGGATAATGAAATTTTTGAATGGACATCTAACCTTATAGCAGGAGCTTTTACCTGTCTTGTATTTTGTTGTGGCTTTTTGATTTTTGTCTAAAAATATATTCCTCTTTCATGATGCCCTTGGAATTTTGGGGTTTTTTTTTTTTTGGAATTATGACATGGCAACAAATTCTTTAGTCACAAGAAGAATGGAGAAAGGGAGTGAGGGCTGAAGAGGGAATTAATTCTTGAAGTCCCTGCGTTGGACAAGCATCAGCCCCTACTATGGGTGGCCTTTCTCTCTTCATTCATCTTTTTCCTAAGGGTCATAAACTCATCTGCAAGGTTTGTTAGCACAAGGCACAGTGGTTCTGGGAGCAACTTCATTTGTCTTTTGTTATATGATGTGTAGAGTCTAAGTTTCTGATAGCAGCACTGTTTTGTGACTTAGGAACCTGCCATACAGTTGTGTGCTGAAAAACATATCAGAATCACTAGTTGAAAAGAGTTGAATGCAAACTTGAAGGAAATGTTTGATCTCAGCCCCTGATCCTGATTAATTATCTGTGGGGAAACACATGTATTTGTACATAATTGCATGTTCAGAGCATCAGTGTAAAGAATCTTTGTTCACAAATGACTCATCAGTGATTTGGCCTCAGGCTTATAAGCCTTTTCAAAGGGAATAAAAATTGACAAGATAGTAAACATAATAATTAACCATTCAAAAATAGTGAGTTGTTTTCAGTACATTTTTCTACCCAGGACCTTTACATTGTCTTTCTTACTGCCACAATTTTGGCATTATTAATACATAAGGAAGTAAAGTACTTTTTTTGGGAAGACTAGAAGTGTTAAGGCCTTGTGGACAGTTGAGAAGGAAAAAAGTTGCGGATGGTACCAGCAGAAGGGCTACCAAAGCTAATTAACAATATTCTCAAGGTTTCCCATGATGGAAACTTGTCTTCTGATCTCCTGTACTCAGGCATGTGGAATTCATTTCCCATGGGGTGGGAAGAGAAGGTCCCTTTGCCAGCATGGATAAAACTTGGAAGCCTTCTAAGACAGTAGAATCATAGAATCATAGAATAACCAGGTTGGAAGAGACCCACTGGATCACGAGTCCAACCATTCCCATCAATCACTAAACCATGTCCCTCAGGACCTCATCCACCCGCACCTTAAACCCCTCCAGGGAAAGTGAGTCAACCCCCTCCCTGGGCAGCATTCCAGTGCCTAACAACCCTTTCTGTGAAGAGTTTTTTTCTTATGTCGAGCCTGAACCTCCTCTGGTGGAGCTTGAGGCCAT
This sequence comes from Piaya cayana, assembly GCA_013389865.1. Lineage (NCBI taxonomy): Eukaryota > Metazoa > Chordata > Aves > Cuculiformes > Coccyzidae > Piaya > Piaya cayana. The sequence continues at coordinate 9,098 of WAAB01000397.1, forward strand.
TCCCTCTTGTCCTGTCAATGCAGACTATGCATGTTCCCCTTTTATTCCTAATACTCCCAACACAAATCTAGGAGAAACGTCTCCTTCACTTCTTTTACTGGCCATACTCTGAAAGAAAGGAATGAACCTTGCTCCTTTCCCCAAAATGAGAGGTAAATATCACAAGACATGGACAGTGTAGAGCCTGAGTGTAGGGAGGCATGGCCTGCTCCTATTGACTAGGGCATTATGAGCCCCACAGAGAAGAATGACTTCTTTTTCTCCCTAATGGTTAAACCTAGGTACTTTCTTGTTCGTGGGACAGATGCCATGTTTCTCCATATTCGCCCTTACAGATTGCCTCTTGCAATGACTACGTTGTGCCATGTATTACTTAGGTGATTTAGTCAATCAGCTCAGCAGCTGGCAGGACAAGCACAAAATCACTTGAGACCAAAACACAAACACTGTTTTTCTTTAGTTCTGGCACTAGATGTTGATAAGAACCTCAGAAATGTCCATGAGGAAATAAGCTTTTGCACTCCAAGCACCCGACAGGGTCTGGGGACAGCCATGGAGTAAAGAGATGAGAATAAGGGAAAGCTGTCCCTCAGCTGAGTACTAGTCTGTTCACAGACAAACCAGGGACCGAGTAAAAAGCACTGCAAGATTATGCAATTAATGCATTTGTCACAGTTATCTTACAGATGAGAGACTGACACTTGGTACCTCTGAACTTTGGATCCTTCACATCCCACCATTGAGTTCTTCCTCAACGTCATCCTGATGAGCTTTTGTGTACACAGCAGTTTACTCTACCTTTGGAAACGGAATGGGGAAAAGTAGTGTTTAGTGAAACAGAGAAAACCAAATCCCAGTGTATTATATGGGGTTTGGTTCTGCAGGTGCTTTTGTCATGCATCCAAGGGCATCGTTCACTGCAAGAGCAGCTCCTGCGATTCCCTCTCTGGGATAACTGGAAATGTAACAAGTTCATACAGATTCCTGCAGGCACTGGCATTTTTCTTCAGAAGCCTCTATAGGGACCTGTTACGTTTCTGACCCAAATCTTTTAATATACTTTCATACTGTAGACTTCATCTAAGGCATCTGAAGCTATTACTGTTTCATATGTTACTTCAATAATCTGCAGTCAGTCTGTAGCAGATTTCTGGGAAGGAGATTTGGAAAAGAACCTACTTCTGTGTTGCGTTGGTCTTTTTCTATTAATATCTTGGCCCATTTTGGCAGTATTTCTAAATATGAATAAAATATTAATCTGCAGATTAAATACTAAGACCTACTTTGAGCTCAGTTGTTCTACAATAAATCAGGTAGGCTAAGGAACTACCCTGTATCCATACCATATAATTTAGATCAGAATCTGTCCAGCTTTGATACTTTACTGCTGGAACTGCAGTTACTGTATTTTCTCTGACAGGGTAACAATAATGTTCATGGTAAGCTGTCATACACAATTTAAAAGACTTGTTTTATAAAAAAAACCTTTGCTCTTCTCACAAATGAAATAAATAAGTAAGTATAAAACCCAGACATTGCTGCTCTTACAAAGTAAATATCTGAGGAGTGCATGCTCTTCGGCACACACAGCAGGATCAAAAGTAAACCCAGAAACAAACCAATATAAGAGAGCCCAGACACCGTGGGATGCAAGGTTCTTATTTTTCCTCTTGCCTACCATGTAAAGGTACTATGGAAGCCCATGAGTTGGCTCACTTCTTGCAGGGTCGTGTATAAATTCATGACAGGTACTATGGCTGCAATTTTGTGAGTGCAGAAGAGCCATAACTATGAATCAACTGGTTTTGTGCAGCATTAAAGCAGACACAACAGACCCTCAGCAGTTTCCACTTATTTAATTACTAATTACTCTTTAGCTATGAGATAGAATATAGATGTGACAATATAAAGGTGGACCTCAATATAAGTGGAAAGAGGGGCATACAAATACACCCTACAACAATAGTTGAACAAAAGTTCTTGAGGTAAGAATTTCTCTTTATTCTTCACATGCATGTGAAGTACTAGAAAAGAGCTTCAAGTCCTTGGCTGATGCCTCATGGCAGAACAACAACTTGAATAATAAGTGGTGAATAACAGCAGTCTAGAAGTGCAAGGGTTAATTCCTAGCTCCAACCAGTAGGGCCAAGGCTGCAAAGTGAAATCAGAAAGGTTCATAGCTGTTGGTGCAGGAGGATTATTTTCTGTCGTAATTGTTGTGTTAATCTTTATTTTTCCTGCTCCTTCAGTGTTTTTTTTATGGGAAATCCTAAAAGCTAATTCTTTGAAGCTGGAGACTTGGCAGAAAGACAGCAGAAAATGTTGCCCCATTCCCATCCAAGCTGTTTCTCAGGAAACAGCCATAGGAGTCCTTTGTGCTCAAGAAATGACTGAACTTGGTATGTTAAATCAGAAAGTAAAAATCCTGGAATGAAATAAAGATAACTCCCTTGTTGCTGGACTGCTGGGAACCCTGAGCACCTGTGTGCTAATGATCATGAATTTATACTGCTGAAGAGGAGAGGTGAAAGCATGGTCAGCTTATCGATGTGATATGAGAGCCATCCTTCCACTTGTCAGGCAGGCATCTTTTCTTAATTCTGAGGGTGAAACTGTAGGAGATTTTCAGGAACTGCTCTATAGTCCTCTTTTTTTCCACAAGAGAGGCTTTCTGAAATGACAGAGTGACATATAACTGCTCTGAGGAAAACTGGCAATGGCACAGCATTGAAAAAGTGCTTGAAGTTATTTGCTGATAGGAGTATTCAGGTTTCCAAATAACAGCTCCTGCTCTGACTTTAATTGCTGTAATTTTCTCTTTAATGGGCTCAACAAATAATAATAGACAGTAAGTAAAACAGATTCTGCGTTTGATTCTGGAAAACAATTATCATCATCAGGAAAAACAGTTGAAAAAATTTGAATAAAATAAGAACCCTTCCTAAAATGACGGTGTATGGATGAAGCTGACAAGTTTTGTAGAGTAAATGTTTTACACTAAAGTTATCTGTTCCATCTATCTCGTCCCTTTTGCACATCTAGGATGCAAATCACAGATGCAGGCACCTAAGTATTTTTGAGAATGGAATAACCTGCCAGAAACATGTCAGTAAAAAATGGCACTTAGGAAGGCATATTTGACCTATCTGGGTACTTTTTAATCCCTTTCAACTGCCCCTGGGGCAATTCAGTTCTGCTGGTCATCACCTTGTCTCTACCTTTCCCTTCATCTCAAGAAGCAGAAGGCAGCACCAGTTCTTCAACCAAAGCTGACTAGGCACATGCCACCTTCATTAGTGTTCAAGCACCTCCCAGGCTGCTGAGGAAGGTGGTTGATTCACCTTCCCTGGAGGAGTTTTAAGACATGGGTGGACGAGGTGCTGAGGGACATGGTTTATTGTCTGACAGGAATGGTTGGACTCGATGATCCGGTGGGTCTCTTTCAACCTGGTTATTTTGATTCTATGATTCAATACCTACTCAGTGACCTCCCGGTACCAGAAAGGAGCCTACAAGAAAGCTGGAGAGGGACTATTCATAAAGGCTTGTGATGATAGGACAAGGGGGAATGGATATAAACTGGAGAGGGGCAGATTTAGACTAGACATCAGGAAGAACTTCTTCACCACAAGAGTGGGGAGAGACTGGAACTGGTTGCCAAGGGAGATGTTCAAGGCCATGTTGGAGGGGGCCTTGGGGAACATGATCTAGTGGGAGGTGTCCCTGCCCATGGCAGGGGGGGTAGAACTGGATGATCTTTAAGGTCCCTTCCAACCCTAACTATTCTATGATTCTATGATTCTATGATTCTATGATTCTATTGCTTAAGTAGTCCGGAAGACCTAGATTAACCTAAGTAAATTTGTGTTGCGTTCCTTAACATGATGGTCTAAACTTTAGTAAAAGGATAAAGACCTGATGAGCTCATCAGGTATATGAGGGGGTAGGATGTCTTCAGCAAACCAAAGAACACGTTAAACACTGAACACTTAAAGGAACTTTAGAGGCATTATTTTTCTATCATAAAGCCCTTAGATTTTAATGAAGCAGAATTTTTAGAATAGTTGCATTAATTCCTTACTGAGGGGAAAGCAAGAAATCTAAACATTGTTGTCCAGCTGGCACATAGAGATTTTGCTCACATTCTTTCATGAAGACCAGTAAATGTGCTTCTAGCTGTATTTTCTGTGCACCCCGACGCGATTTCACAATCCCATTTTAAAGTTGTTATAGATCACCATGCAAGCCGAAATACTGCCCCACTGTCTGAACTTGCGGCCTTTTCCTAGGAGGCTAAACTGGTGATAAATATCTTCTCTCTATCCTAAACCAAGGCATTAGTCTTGGCAAGTGAAGAAACTGGATGACTAATCTCCAGTTCCTGTGACCTACCATCATATCACATCAATCACATATATCTCAACTGCATGTGTTTTATCATGAAACTGTGAAAATGTTTGTTCTCTGCTTCAGGAGATTTTATGTGGGGCCAGGATAATGAAGAGGTTTCATCTGAAGTATTATTTTTTTTTTAATAATTACTGAAATATATGCCCGAAATTATCAAAAGATTTGATAAGCTTCAAGAAAATAAAGCTGACAGTTATTTACTTGTAAAAAAATTTTCCAATTTTGCCACAGCACATTGTCCTCATGTAGGATTGTCAAACTACCTTACCTGTTGGTATCAGTTATAGAAACTGATCAACATGGATGTCTAAGTGCCAACAACTATTGAAATATGTATGAATTTATTTTCTTTGCACTTATAAAAAACACTTTTCTTCCAGTCTCATGTAATTGATTAAATAGTTGTCATGAGTCTCTAAAATTTCCTTTTTACAGCTTTTTATATAACCTTTTGGATGTCTGATGGCAGAACAGAAGAACCTCTACCCCACAATGCACATATTAGTATTTTTAGTGCCCAACATTCTCAACACAGAAGCTAAAATCCAGAACTGTTTTATCGTTCACAGAGGGTCCTCTCCCAGCACAGACGTGAGTCATACTGGCAGGAGATCATGCGAAGGCTCCCTGAGTGGCTCCTAACTTGATTTGTGTAAACTACTTTCACAGCCCTACACCACTATAGAAATTACATCACTGGGAGGGACCATACAACCAGCGCTGAATATGGAACCATTAGTGATTACTCTTGTTGGAGAACAGTCAGACCCCAAAATCTTGTCTGGTCTGAGACATCCCTTTTCTGTGAAAATGAGATATCTTTGAAGTAGGAGTCTTACGTGATCATAGAATCATAGAATCACCAGGTTGGAAGAGACCCACCGGATCATCAAGTCCAACCATTCCCATCAACCTCTAACCCATGTCTCTCAGCACCTCATCCACCCATGCTTTAAACCCCTCCAGGGAAGGTGAATCAATCCCCTCCCTGGGCAGCCTCTGCCAGTGCCCAAGGACCCTTTCTGTGACAATTTTTTTCCTAATGTCCAGCTCCCCTGGCAGAGCTTGAGGCCATACAGTAGGTGTATGAGAAAGAGAGGGGCACCAAAATCTTTGCTCCTCTTGGACAGCTTAGTGTTTTTCATCCATTTCTATCCCTCTGAACTTCTTCAGCTGCCTTGTTAACATAACATAACATAACACATAAAGAGGCTGATTTTGGGAGTATAAGGAGTCAGGGTGCTGCACGCTGTGCTACCTCTTCTGCACTTGCATCAAAAACCTGATGAACTGGGTGGCTGGAGGGGACACCCTCATGGCCACATGTGCAGTTGTATTAATCCACAGAGTTTAACAGAATGTGCCAAGGCAGAAAAAAGTCACAACTAAACCTTATGCTTTCACTACTCAGAACTCTGTAGTTTATTCCCAGAGAATGTAAATAAAGGAGAGACACCAGAGAGGAAGGAAATAAATCAGCCAGTGAATAATCCCTTCTATTTCGAGGACACTAAGGTCTTTCCTCTTCACCTCACTTAATAGGATCAGCTTGGTTCAAATCTTTTTTTAGAATCAAAATGAATTTTTCATGATCATTTTATTTCATGCTAGTAAAGCAGAAATGTTTCCTTGCTCATTTTTATTTATATAATGTCTTCACCAAATTTATTTATATTGAGGTCACTTCACATGTATGCCAGGCACCCAGACATGCATGACTTTCTCGTGTCTTTCAAAGTACATATTTTGATACAAAAATTGATAATATAACAGGTTAAGCCTGTGATGTGAACTCACTAGAGCCTACAGATTGAATGTTGAGATTCATTCATTAAAAAACCTACCTTACTTCACACAATATCCTTTTTCCTGAAAATTCTCCCTTAGTATTGTCCCTTAGTGTTGGGTTGCTCAACTTGTCTTCTTTTTAGGCATTGAACAAGCTCATTATTAAAGTGGGTTATTCACTAATATAAGGCAGCAAAAACGGATTAAATGGAAGTATGAATAATCTAAAGTTGATGTGGGGAAAGGCTTGAAAAATGACCCTATTCCTTATGCCGGCTTGGTCTGTGTGTGGTCTCTCTGCTCTATTTCTTTCCTCATGTTGGTGAGAGGCTCTGACAACCCCTTTAGTGATAAACATCCACATAAACCAGTGTGTTATCATTATGCATAGGTTCCAATTCCTTTCCCACATCGAAGTACTGTGCACCCTGTACGGCAATTTCATTCTATCATTCTGTGCTGTATCTGATACATAATCGCTTTCTATGGAAGTTTATCAGCCTTTGCAGGCTGATTTCAGGAATCTTTTGGCAAGTTTTCATCCTATACTAGCTCTGACGATACAGCGACACGGTATCAAAATATTTTTCTGGTACCTTCTGACCAACCATGTCTAATTAGCTACAAGCTGTTAGAGTATTACAATAATGAAATGACTAATCAAGATGAAATAAAATAAAGCCGAACCAATCCTCTTTCTCACAACTTCCATCACTGTCGTATTTTTTCCAATAACTTGTTCAATGATCCGTAGGTATGTATCATTTCTGTTTATATTACCCTAAACATAGAAACTTTTTTGCTTGGATTTTTTTCAGTCACCATGTTCATTCCCAATTATATCTCTGTTTATACACAGGAAGCAATCAGTAGGTGTTTCACCAGCTATACTCTCATTTTCATGTAAATGTAGTTTCCAACTGCCTAAATATATTAATTAAATGGAATGCAACTCAGAAGTCGAAAGCTAGTTAATGAATGTTATCTTCATTCAATAGATGGGAATATTGGAAAAGCACTCACAGACATAGACTGTCAAAACAGTGACAAAACAAACTTTGGAATCCAGATACATAATTTTTTTGTTAGCAAGAGATCTGTTTTTAATGGGTAGTATCCCCTTAATTTACACTGTTAGGAAAACGCTCTTTTCAAAGCATTTCCCAGTGTCAAATGAATGTTTTCTTCTTCTCACACTTCACATAATTGTCTCAGACAGTGTTTTCTTCAGGGTTTCAGCTTGCCTCCTCTAGCAGCAATGGAAGATAGAAAGCCTTAACGTTTTGTACTTTGCTCCCATGCCTCATTCTTCAAACCTTTGAATAAAGGAAAACCTGAAAGGTGTCCTTACACAGAAGTGGTCGACCACAACTTTACCAAATTGCGATATGTGGATGGTTCTGGGGAAGATGGCAGTGACCGACCAGCACAATGGAACAGTCACAATAAAAGCTGACTAATGCGGAAACCCTTCTAAGATTCATAGCTCCTAGAACAAAGGCAAGCAAAAAGCAGACCACAGAGTACCTGAAGAAAGAATAATCCCATTAGGGTAATCCCCTGTGATCAACCAGTTTCTCTACCCAGCAAAAAATTTTGCTCATTGTAAGGAAGTATTAAAAAAGAAGCTACATTCCCTTGAAGGTTTACACAGTGGGTAGATGTTTTGTAACTGTCCTCATTAATAGTTTTCTTTTTCTCACCTTTGTTTAGCACTGATATACAAAGAGAGCTTCCTGCAAATTAGCAAATGATGTGTTTTCAGGGGTGAAAAATTATATATTCAAAAGTTTACAAGAGTCATATAGCAGGGAACTAGCCTGGAAGACTGGTTTTGGATTTGTAAATTCTATAAAAACTGTAGAAACTGTGCTATAGAAAAGGTTTGGTCCTTGAGCTAAGTGGGTAGTTACCTTATGCTAACAAATTAAAGAATTCCTGTTAATACAGGGGGGAATTTCAATGGATGAATTACCTGTGCATTCATAACCATCTATAGCAGTGAACAGATCAGCCACAGACCTGGAAGCTAGGAATTCCTCCATTCTAAGCTTGCCACTGGTTTTGTAGACAAGCCATGAAAGATCACAGTTTTAAAAACAGAGGCTTGCTGGACTGCATACTTTCAAAACTAGCCTATGCAGCTCTTGATTTGTGGAAACTAGATATGTACTGAAGTTGATGATAATTACGGGTTCTCAACAACTTTGATGATTGAACTATTTGTTTATGTACCATAAATCTGATTACAGAAGTCTAAATATAGGTCTTCAGGTCCAGAAACCTTGAACTTAGTTTTACTCTAAAGAATATTTTCAAAAAAGAAAAAAAAAAANCAAGCACATGGAATTTAGCTGAAATAAAGGAAAATAAGTATAAAAAAAAGAGTTTTGACCTGGAAACAAACCTGTTACTAATGCTGCAAAGAACAATAACTTTCCAACAAGAAGTGGAAAAGGAGCCAGAGAGCACAGGTAAATGAGCCTTGCACATGAGTTTTAGTAACTAATGATGATACATGTAATTGGAAGAATAATAACACCAGCCCAATTCAAAATTCTCTGGCAAAGCCGTTTAGTGTCAGACAAGCTCCAGACATTTCTCAGTGCTGATCGTGGCTTTGTATGTTTGCATATGTAACAACTGAATTTGCATTTACATATTATTAAGTACATATGTAATTACATGCAAAACTATGGTTTTTACTTGCACATACATTTTAAATGGGCTCTCGATCATGTAATTCTTAGTCTGAAAATGTAATGGTGGAAACTATTTAGATCTCAAATATTCAGGGAGTTTTGGCTTTTAGAGTTTCTAAGTAAGATAAGGACAAATAAAAGATACTGACATTGCTGCACGTGAGCAAAAGGAGACTGTGAATCCGTGACCAAAGTCCCCGCCAAAGTGGAGGGTTCATTTTAGGAACTGCATTCTCCTGGCAAGAGTAATTGGTACATGCTCTGCTCTACAGTGTAAATTAATTACATACAAGATGCTGCAAAGGCAAACTGTTCCCATAAGTACTTTCCGACTGCTGCTGATGTACCTTCCCATCTCAATGGATTAGCTAGACAGTAAATTTGGTGCATACTCTATGATCCTATCTGCTTATTCCTTATGGTTGCTCATGTCCTAAAGGACGAGTCTGTGTCTCTTTATGAATGTGGCAGAGCCACAGTCTTGGCCAATGTCCTTTTTCTGATTAAAGGTAATTTCTATTTGCCTGCTCATGGTAAAGATGCAATTATAACATAGGCAGCAAGCACTCCATTCCCCTCCGTGGTTGCACGACATTTATTTACACACCTAGATCGGTGAATCATAGAACAGGTTGGGTTGGAAGAGACAGTAAAGCCCGCCCAGTTCCAACCCCCTGCCATGTCAGGGACACCTCCCACCAGATCAGGCTGCTCAAGGACCCATCCAACCTGGCCTTGAACCCCTCCAGGGATGGGGCAGAGATAACTTCTCTGGGTAACCTGGGCCACTGCCTCACCACACTCACAGTAAAACATTTCTTCCCAATATCTATCGTATATATCCCCTCTTTCAGCTTAAAAGCATTACCCCTATCTCTGCACTCTTTGATAAAAAGCCTCTCCCCAGCTTTCTTGTACTCCTCCTTCAGGTACTGGAGGGCTGCTCTCGGGTCTCCGTGGAGCCTCCTCTTCCCCGGGCTGAACACACCCAGTTCTCACAGCCTGTCTCCATAGGAGAGGTGCTTCAGCCTTCTGATCATTTTTATGGCCGATCTCTGGAGTAGCTCTAACAGATCCATGTCCTTCTTGCGCTGCGAACTCCAGAACCAAACACGGAATGCCAGGTGAGGTTTCACATGGGCAAAGCAGATGGCCAGAATCACCTCCCCTGCTGTTCACCTTTCTTCTGATGCATCCCAGGATACAGTTGGCTTTCTGGGCTGCAAGTGCATGTTGCTGGCTCATGGTGAGCTTCTCACCCACTGGCACCCCCACGTTCTTCTCTTTAGGGCTGCTCTCAATCCATTCTCTCTTCAGTCTGGATTTGTGCTCGGTGGTGTGTCTGGGAGGTGTGTCTGCTCTCTTATGCTGAGCAAAGCAAGAATAGAATCAGGTCTCTGCTGCCCAACACAACAGTGTGGAAAGCACCACAATGTAAAATATCAAGTCTGTTAGCCCTTACACCATATGATCTTATTAGGTTAAATAAGAGCAAACTTTTAGTGGTTAGAAGAGCAGAGCTGGCACTACCTGTGTTGTGACTGGTGGGTTAATGGTTTCACATGTCAGTATAATAGCCTGACTAGACAATTAAATAGAAACCCATACATTTTTGCCAGGGAGATTTTAAAGTTGACCTGTGGAGATTTTCTTAAGTCCACAATCAGCTCCACTAGATTATGTGTCTTATGAGAATATGAAGTTTGGCTTGTACATTTCCCAGTTTTTTCAGGAAACCAGCTTTTTCTGGGGAGCAGCAAAAGATAATTAAATCTGTCTTTGAGCAAACTCCATGTAACTAACTTCATCTGATGCCTATGCAAGGTCAGGATAGTCGTCCTTACCTAACACATGTCCCATGACAAATCGGTTCCTCAGGCCAGTCAGGTAGAGGAGAATTTTAAAATAGGCCATAAAATAATTAACAGTGGTCATTAGGTAACTGTATTACAAAAGTGGTGATAGATTAAAAGCTCAAATTTTTGCAAACCCTTATGGGAATTAGTACATGCAATACATAGTCTCCTTTCTCCTTCTTGAATTGAGATCAGTACCCCTTCAATGAGACGTGATTGTGAGAGGTTTGGGCTGAAATCACAGAAAACAAGCAACAGGAATAAATGACAATAAAACAGTGTTGTCAGTTTATTAGAGCAATTTGACCAGAGGTGTAGTGATGTAAGAGTGGGTGCCTTAGCTCAAGAAGGAACCACAAACTTGATGAATAATGACTGGATACTATAACACGGTTTATGTCATAAAGGCACAGTAGTATCAGGAGAAGCCTGATGAGGCAATCACTTTGTCTGAATTTGACCAATCTCTTGCTTTCAATTTAAGGTTGGTAAATTAGAAAGGAACTGGAAGCTCTTTGTATATCAGAGAAGTGAAGCTAATCCAGTTTCTGTGGTTCTAAATTGCAAATTTTAAGGCTAGCTTTTAAGTTGCTAAGAACTGTCCACAGGTATCTCATGAGAAAATCAGTCATAAGATCTATAGTCTCTGAAATTAATCCAGGACTGTACTCTGTTATGCACAGAATCTTGGCAAATTTGCCTCTTCTCTCTGGTCCTAAATATAACTGAAAAGAGGGTGGAAAGAGCTGCAAGAAGCAGTCCCCCAGTCCCCTGAGCTAAAAGATGCTGGTAAATACCCACCCTGTCCTTTTCCCTCTGTGCTAAATTTTGCTCGATGGGTTCTGTGGATTAGTGCCAGAGTACACATTAGCAGTACACTTGTCCTTCTATCTTCTTCTCAGATTTATAAGCTAAAGCCATCAGAGAGAAATGCTTGGATGTTGGCATTTTTGGACTAACCGTAGCATGTATCCTTCTTAAAAGGTGATTTGTATTTTACTAATTAATTTGTCAGTGGTAAATGTGCTTTAATGACAATTTTTTGGATGAAATTCAGAGGCTCATTAGCCTTAATCATATTAACCTAATACAGTTATTTATATCAGGCAGAACAAAGTGCGACACTTTGCCACAGGATGTTCTTCTTTTAAGATGATACCAGCATGGGAATTAAAAGAACCTCTAATACTTCTCACTGGTTGAGATGCATGGAATGATAATGTCAGATTAAAATGAATTCACTGTCCCTGTTCCTTAAGGGTTTCCATGAAAAAAACCAAAAAAAACTCCAGCATGCTGTGAAGCAGTTTATCCTTACAATTTCTTAAAGTCAGAGAATGTGAGCATTACATACTTACATAAAAATTTATACAAATCCTTACACATGGTTGAAGATACCAAGTAGACCATGTATTTCATAATGGTAAGTTTGTACGAGTTTGAATCAGATGATCTCCAGATGTCTAAGTGATATTATGATTTTGGTTTCCCAGATACTGAAAGCAGGCTAGGGTGGGGATAAAAGGAATACGAGAAAGCTCATTTTAAACAAAAAAGAAGCAAAACTGGAAGGAAACGCCCAAGAACAAACTACACTACGGATTAAGTTTTGCAAAAGACTGTCTCTCATTAGTAATAGATTCATTGCAATTTGCTCCCTCAAACATATGACAGGCATAAACATATAATTTGTTCTTCATCTGTAATTTGTTCAGAAGCTGTTTCTCAGTTAAACAAGATTTACTTAATTGTTAACCCTTAAGTATCAAAGCTAAGGTACAATTAAGCACTTTAATCAGGACTAAGAAGTACATGGAAGTTTCAGGTAACCAAGCTTGCAGCAGCAGCAGCTCAGTCCTGGTATCCTGTGCAATGCTGGTTACCACCAAGCCTCATTTTCAAGACATTAAATCCATGGAGATCTGCAACACCAGCATCTTTTAATAGTCCATCATAGTGGTCTTGTTTTGTTGGGTGCTGCCAGTAAGCCAGTAAGTTGCAAGTAATTGCTTCACTCCCAGTGATGGTTACAGCTCCCAGGTTTGGCAAGCTCAAGAAGTCAAAGCTGCCTTTGTGTCCTCCCTTTCACTGAACAGCTGCTCACATGTGTGTGTTTGTGCCTTACTGTTAACAAGGCCAAAACATTCGTATTAGGAACCTCAGTTACAGATTCAGATCCATCTTTAGCTTTCTAAGTAAGCACCTCAAGGAAGAAAAGAAAAATAGAAATCAATAATCTTAGCACTGCAGTCACCATTATAATGGAATGTAACAGAACGTGGGTGTCTGGCTTTAAACACTTAGGACAGATCATTTAATACCATCAGGGTTTGAAGTAACCAAAATAAGCATTAGGCATTCATGTTCTTCCTGCAGCTTGGAAAATCTCATCACTATGTTTGTAAGCCTAAGTCTAATACTTGTGAGACATCGAAGTGCCCAGAGGGCAAACACCATTTCTGAGTTTCTAAAAATTAACTCATCAACTAGGAGCAACACAAAGATGAAATGAAAATATCTTTCATGTGGTGTAGCATTCCTTGTTACCTTGCCCTTGTTATACAAGGATAATTTTTCTCATTTTTCCAGTTGGGAAAAAAACAGTCTTCTAAGGCAATCCACTTTCTCAACCAAAATCTATGTTATTCTAATTATTTTTTGAAGAAGGAAGAGGCTGATCTTTTTATAAGGAATGCTGAGGTTTGTAGTTTGATTCTAGAGTACAGGAAGCGTCTAATATAGTTTTCAATGTGTTGAATGATATTTTACGGAAATTGTCACCATTAAATCTTCAGCAATGTCTAATAGTTCACAATTTCTTTTTTTTTTAATACATTATCAGTGTTCTCTGTTTCATTTTAGCAGGTCAAGAAACAGGGGGATAACTGACAAGGTAGAGCTGGCACAAACCTCCAGGCAAGATGATTAAAACCAGAACAAAATAATGGGCTAGTAAAACTGCATTCAAGACTAACAGAACAGGTCTGTTCTTCAACTCACCACAATTTGATGTTGGAGTTCTAATTATCATCAGTCTCCCCACTCTTTAGCTAAATTCTCAAACAGATTTGCAGGGAGAATGTTTTGGAGACTTGAACAAGGGAAGATTTTGAATAAGTTAATTCATCACTGACTCCTAAAGTGATTTTCCTCTCATCTTATCGAAGGCTTCACTCATTCCCATGAAATACCATGGGAAAAAATTCACGGTGCTTACTGTGGCAGATGCTAAGCTAAAATGATGAAAAATGAATTAACGTGTTGACCTGAAAACTGCAGTCTCCTGCTGCTTTCATGTTGACCTCCAGAGTTCTCCAGCACCCTCTCCAGAGTTCCCATTTTCTACGATGTTTTTCATGCTTGGAAGTCAGTGAAACAGGAGCAAATCCAACCACCATGTATCAGAGTGGAGGAGAAGGAGAAGGAAGATCTTCCCACACTAAGGACACACTGTTGATGCCCTAGAGAGTCAGGTCAGTGTGCTTATTAAAGGGGAGAAGATCAAAAGCTCAGTTCATAGAATCATAAAATCATATAACAACCAGGTTGGAAGAGACCCACTGGATCATCGAGTCCAACCATTCCTATCAAACACTAAACCATGCCCCTCTTCACCCTGTCCACCCGTGCCTTAAACACCTCCAAGGAAGGTGAATCAACCCCCTCCCTGGGCAGCCTGTTCCAGTGCCCAATGACCCTTTCTGTGACATATTTTTTTCCTAATTTTCAGTGCCAAACTTTCAGGGGGCCAAGGAGTACACAGGCTGGTCTCCTTTCCCAGCTCCCACTGGGATCCTTCACATATTCAGGTGTGTGCGGGGAGCTGCAGCGTACACTGCATTGCTGGGGACAGTATAGCAATTAGCCATCATTCTCAGCTGGAGGTGTTGTGTCCCAGCAAGGTCTGTGGGAGAGGAACAGGTAACCTGAATGTGTGAATGATCCCAGTGGGAACTGAGGAGCAGCCTTTTGCTTTGCAAAGGCGGCTATTCCCTGGCTCAGGCAGCGAGCTTCAGAAGTGCGCAGCCTGTTTCTGTAGAAATGACAATGCACAGGCAAAGTGAACCTCAACATTAATCTACAGAGGAGCAGCCTCCAGGCAGTGACCTTTTATACCCAGCGCTTCATTCCCTTGAGTGCAAGAACTGGGCTCCTTTTTTTTGTGTGTGTTTGTTGTGCAAGAATTTGAAGTGAAACAAATGTACTATTGGCCTGCACTGAGGCTTAGAAAAACAGCAGGAGGTTTAGAAACAATGGCAAGCAGCAGCTAAAGCAAGCTGCCTCGAGAGACAAGCTCTTCTGCAACTGCATTCAGAGCAATGGCTGTCCAAGTGCTCAAAAAGCATAGTTAGCTAGGAGAAGATAAAGGTATTCCACAGAAATTTCCATTCACAGTGTTAATGCTTATCTCTGACAAGCTTTTCCTCTCCTGCTATTGTTATTCATTTTGGTCACAAAGCAAAGGGAATGAAATTGCTGGGTTTTATGTAAGAGTTTCTTGAAATTCTGGCTTGCAAGAGAGCACAACAAGGAAGATAGAAGGCAGCTCAGACACATTCATTCAAGCATGATTTACTTTCTTTCTACATGAAGCTTTCTGTGACTTGCCATGCCATGCTATGAATATGTTTTTAATTATCAGGACTGCTGGTGGGGAGAAGCGTAACAAGAATTGGTCTTAGGAGGGCAGCTGTGTTGCTTCTTGCTTTGTGAGCCCGTACCCACCTAGCGAATGTCAGTGTCTTAAAACTAAAAGACAGACAACTGTAACAAGCCCAAGCCCCAGAAGACATGAATCTGTTCCATGATATCCACTTCTCTGATTCCAAGCTTTGGTGGACAGTCATCAACTGGATGATGACAGGGTTTCTAAAAGCACATCTGCTTTTCCCCCCCTTCTCCTGCTGGGCTGAGCGGGTTGGTGAAAGGGATAGCAGTTGTAACAACCTTCTGTGCCTTGCTCTACTGGGTTTAATTGCACAAAATACTCTGATTCAGGCCTGCACCGCCTGCTTCGTGTGAGCCTGGATCAGTTTGAATGGATCAGGCTTCCTAGGAGCAGCAGTGCTGGTTTTGATCAGTGTGAGAGTTCTCCAGTGCTGCCCCTGCAAGACTTGTCTTGCCCTTTGGGGTTGCTCCTATGTCCCTTTGGTAGTGACAACTGTGCAACGTGGTGTTAGGCAAGCAAATATTGTATCTATCCTTTGTGCTTTAGATCAAGTTTCTTTTTAATTTTGCAGACATCTGACTCATCTGCCCTTTATATCCGGACATCATCACACCTTTCCCAACAGGGGATGGCTAAGGTAGCTCTGACTAAGGAATTGAAGGACATTTTTGTCCTTTCACACTAATTCTTTTGAAAGGAAAGCCAAACCCATGTAATTCTCACCTAACAAACTCTAACAATAGAAAATCTTTAAAAAACAGAGAAACTTGACAGTGCCCACTATCTACTGATATTGTGGTAGATAAAGCTCTGTGGTTAAAACATGGGGAAGGAGTAGGAAGCAAGATTTTTATCATCTCTGGTAGTCAAAAGCTACATTCCCAGCTGGGTTACTAATGGAGTTACCTGGTGGTGGGTGGCTCTCCTGCCCAGAGTGTGTCCTACTGCTCTCTGATTGTGACTTATAACCTTTATGAATCACTGCCACCAGCCTCACGGAGGCCAGCCACTTAGTAGGATTCAAAAAGCAATTAAACATTCATGTAGATAATTAGACCCTCCACAGCTACATTAGATATGTTAAAATTGTAATTAGGGGTAACTCTTCATCTTTTAAAAGTCATGTTAAAGCTGTCTCATAGCCTTAATACGTCTGACGGTTAGTGTTTGGGTAGGTAAAAGGTGGGACAGTTGAGGCTCTGGTTTCAAAATCAGAGTCCTTAATGGCTGTGCTGCTGTGTTTCACTCAGGCACTCTCAGCTCCATTTTCACAACTGCTTTTTTTTTTTTTTCTTCACAGCTTCTGGCTCCAAGATTGTTATCAATAGCCCAGATGCTGCCTCGAAGCTGAGAGGGAAAAGTAATGAGTCTTTCAGACAGACCACAACAGGCCAGATTCTGATCTCAGGCTCACTGACAGAAAATGGAACACCTCAACAGGCTTTAAAATTCACGATTATTTGGCTTCAGAGCCAGGTAGATGAGAGCTGACTGACTAAATGGGTACAGTCCTTGGGAGCATAGAGCATCCAGGGCTCAGAGCTGAGAGGACCCTGTTTCTGCCATGGGACTGCAGAATCCCTCTCCTGCAGCTGCCAGCAAAAAAGTTTTGTCTATAGACCCACGCTGCTTTACCATCCTAATGGGCACATTCAGGCTGCATGATAAAGAGTTTTTCTTCATGGGAAAACAGCATTCAGTTTGTGAACTTAGAGGGGATTGTTTGCTACATTTACTGTGGAGGTGAACAGTTCACTGGAGCTTTCATGCTCACCCAAATTCACCCACATGGTATTACACGCATTGCTAACAGCGATTCTTATTTTTTTAATTGCGTATGCACAACCCAGGCATTAGAGGTTCTGCTATAAATCCGAGACTGAGCAGTGAGGCGACATTTTTTAAATTCATGGTGGGAAAGGTCAGAAAAAGTGGAGCATTTTTCACAGAGAGGATCCAGTCTGACTGTAAAACAGAAAAGAAATAAAACTGTTTCCTTTTTGCCTCCCTCATCTCGGTATGCTATAAACCTAAGGAAACGCTGAGTCTTATTCATTTTTTATGGCTTTACAGTTCAAGAAGTAGAAACCCATTTGACTCTCAAATGTTGGGGAAAAAATAATTTCTGAACTTGTCACCATTCTTTCCTGTCTTTTGTGTCTCTAGCTAAGGCACACTGCCAGCTTTGTGCCCATGGTTTTCAGCACTTTATCAAGAAAGATAAATATGAAGTTTTCTATAGAAAGCAAACATGGCTTTTGGTCACACCTATGTAAATCCAGTTATAATTCCAGAGAGGTAAATAGCGGAACTCCAGCTTTTCAGCGCTGTAAATGACACCAGAAATGGAGTTGTTCAAACCTACTTGAGAGAGGTGATTTATACAGAAGATTATTTGATGTCACCTTTCTTTTCCTTTGCACAATTTGTATGTGCGCCTGTGACTTTGTAAGGCCCTGACAGAAGGAGCAGAGGCTGTGTGACAGCTTGCAGGGAGACTTTCTGTAGAGACACATCCAGCTTGGCCAGTGAAATCTATCTGTGTGGCACCTGTTAGTTACGCACAGCGGGACTGTCCATCATTCCTTGTAGCAGCGCTGTATTTCCATAGCACACCATGGTGCAGGCAAAGGAGAAATTACCCTCTAACTATGAAACAGTGAATGAGAAATTTCTGCTCCTGTTTGTGCTGTCAGACCACCATCCGGGATGCTGTACATCAGCTGGAGAGGGGGAAGGGAATGTAGTTGATTTCACAGGCAGCTGCCAAACCTCGATCCTCAAAACAAGCTCTCGAGCATTTATCTTTGCTTTCTACCTCGTAAGATCCTGTAAAAATATTGTTACCGAGTAGACAAATGTTTAAAGAGGAATGTGGAGCACCTCATACTATTCAAAAGGGAAAATAATCCCATGATTTAAACAGATGTAGTAAAATAAAAAGCACAGAGTGTCTACCCATTTTGTGATCTAATGCCCAAATCATAAATGGATGGACAGCAATTTCCACTGCTGAACTGCAGAAAAATGTCTTTGGGAATACTTGGATTGACTCCTCTAGTTTGAGGAACAGAAAGAAAAGGAGAATATAATATGGAAATATAACAGAAGAAAACACACCCAGGTCCCTAGATCTTGGAGAACTTTAACTTAGTATCACAACAGTCAAGAGGAAATTTGGAAGTGGGAGTGCATATGGCTTTATCAGGTTTTTGAGACTGGGGAGAGAGGGCAGAATTCCTCTTAAATAACTCCACCATGCCCCACCTACATGACCATCCAACCTACCCCAAAATTTTGTCCATCCCAATGAACTGTTCCCTCTTCTATCTTACACTGATCTTCACCAGCCTCTGTACCATATCACACTTCTCCCTTATCATAAATAGATGTGTCTACAGCTTCTGGGATGAGCAGGCTCATGGTGCTGCTGTGTCACCTCCACAAGACGACATCTGCTACTTTTTCTGGGTGACCTAACCAAAGAAACATGAAGAATTGATGACTTCTTGCTCTATTTTCTGTGGTGTGTCACAGTTTCAATATCACTTAGATATTTCACTGTAACTGAGTGATTACTCCACCCCAAAATCAAACCTTTAAGCCAGCATTTGTTACTGCTACATATATTCTGAGAGCGAGGTGAGCATTGCGTTATAAGGCTAGACACCTAGTTATGACCTGAGCATGGTTGTGTATCCTGAAGAAAGAAAGAAAGAGAGATAAGATGTGGAGTAATGGCATTATTTAGGGGAGAAGGGTAGCATGTCCTGAATTCAAGACAAATTGCCTGTGTTTTGAGGACTTGTCTTGTTATATGTCTTTCATTTACTATCATGACATCTCTGTTAGGTAGCAGTTCATTACTAATAAGGGAAATAAAAATAGACTTATCAGGGAAGAACAATATTCGTATTTACCACTGGGAATTGAAGCCCAGAACAATTTATGAAACTAAGTAATGTATATGCCCTTCTGTAATCTTTTCTTTCAAACTGAAATGATGGTCAGAAGGTGGTCTAGAATAGAAATCCTAAAAACTGTGCAGGACATTACTGAGAAGCAAAAACTAACTTTGAAGCAATTCATCTACTTTTAGCTCTTAGCTAACCCATGCCTCATAAGCCAATGCAAACCCAGTTTGTTCATTTATTTGAAGGAGACTGCATCTGTGTCACGGGGAAAGCTAACTGCGGTGAAATATCTGATTTTCTAACAGATAATCAAATAAATACAAAAATGACTAAAAAGAAATGGGTTACTGGAGTGATCTTCCTCTTGTTAAAGGGTAATTGTTAATTGAAGTGTAGCGCATTATTAATAGCACTCGTTAAAGATGATAGTTAAAAGTAATGAAATGCTAAAAAAATTAATGTTGTGATTTTCTAAGCTATCTATTCTGTGACTGCTAAACAAGATGATGTAAAGATTACAAGTATGAAGGGATGTGTACAGCTGGAGCTTAAATGCTATAAATACCCACTCTGTGTGATTCTAATAGGAACCATCAAGTTTTAACCAAAATCTTGTAAATAGATACTCAGTTTTGTAACTGTCCTTACATATTCAAAGCTTTGCTGGGGAGATTCAGCAATGTGATATCACAAAGGAAGGAGATACAACATAACTTGCATAGCATTTTCCAGATATAATTGTTTATATGTGCTGATTTTAGTTCATATCTTCTCTGAACCATATAAATACATGATACCTAGAGTGCATTATTAGAAAGTCCATGTGTCTTTTTCATTTAGCTGTAGGTTTTAGATGAAACTATACCAGCTTTGTTCTCGTGGCTTATCTTGTGACTAAAATCTCTTGATTCAAATCCAAACTCGTTATGCTGTTGGACATGGTTTGTTTGAGGAAGTCAGGAGCTAAATGCATGACACCTTCCTGAAACCACTTGAACACCATGGGTTAAAAAGCATGATTTGTGCATTAAGGAGGGATGACTGTTCTCACAGACCTTGTCCAAAGCTCTTACTTATATACAGGCTGGGAGAACAGGTTAGAAATCAAGACAATAAGCTTGCTTAAATTATAGGATAAAGCATTTGCAAGCTCAAAGGGAATAAATACTTCGAGAAGTTCAAAATATTTTAGGTCTGCAAATTCATCTCAGCAGTTTCATTGTTATGATACTGACTCTTTTCATACATGTACTAGGGACTTTGCAATACAATGAAGACACAATCTTTCTCTAAAGGGACTGAAATGTAAAATCCACAGAGTGTCAGTTAATAGGGTCACTGAGGGCAGTGGGGCAGGTGTCAGGTGTCTGGGCTAAAATTGCAGAATTGAAATCAATTTGAACCATGCTAGCTGCAACAGAGAGTGAAATGAAAGAACCAAGATCCCTTCTTCCTTCTCTGTCTCCTCCATACTTACACAGCAGGAAGAAGGAAAGAGCAGTAGAGCATGGGTGAAAATAAAAATAAAATTACGTGGTCATTAAGAAGAGGATAGTGTCATGGAACGAAAAACAGTGCTGGTAAAATGGCATTTTATAAGTGTTACAAAAAACAAGCAGCAATTTAGAAGATGTATTTGAATGAGAAAAGAGCAACAGTGGGAGAACATTTAGTCAAATGGGTAGGTTTATTTTATTCACTTGCACAGGACCATTGTTAGGGTACATGAACACAGAATTAAAATCTACATATAAAGAATTTTTTTAAAAGCAATTACTATTTAAAATATTGTTAAGATATTTAACAGAATTTTCATACCAGGAATACTAGTGAAAACAATGTGCTGCATTTGTGTTTATGATGTATACGTTAACCAGGAGCACAAGGGACATAATTTGCTTTACAGTAAGTTTCCAATAATGAAATTAATGCCTAATTGCATATAATTGATTTTATTGTCCCACGTTACACAAGGCACTAAGAACAGGCACGACAGGCTGATCTCTATCAGTCTCCTCTGTGACTCTGGGCACTCCAATAATGATGCACGGATAGCCAGCTGTAGCTCAGTTACAGCTCAATTAGATGTCACCATTAATCTAAACTTGAAAACAAATTATCAGCTGTAGCAATTTTTAATGGTGAGATTTAATAAAAAAATACTTTAATCATATTTTGTTCTGTCATATATATTAATTAGTAACCTCACAGAGATACAAACACACACGTAGACAGCATAGAAAACACAAGAGCATTCACAGAATGTAATTCGTGTATTTGAAAATGCCAGGTTTATGTCCTTCTGGTCGAATGGTTCTATACCGCTTTGTCCTTAGCTACGGGTTTTGCCTCAGATTTTGCTTCTGAGAGCTGAGAGAGACAACAAATCAAGTCCATGCCTGTATGCACAGTCTTTGCAGCCATGATTCTAATCCAGGGAAGAACAAGGATTTGACATCTGAGCAGAACTTAGTATCATAGAATCACAGAATCATAGAACAACAAGGTTGGAAGAGACCCACCAGATCATTGAGTCCAACCATTCCTATCAAACACTAAACCATGTCCCTCAGCACCACATCCCCCCATGCCTTACACCCCTCCAGGGAAGGCAACTCAACCACCTCCCTGGACAGCCTCTGCCAGTGCCCAATGATCCTTTCCGTGAAATATTTTTTGCTAATGTTCAGCCTAAATCTCCCCTGGTGGGGCTTGAGGCCATTCCCTCTTGTCCTGTCCCCGTCCCTTGGGAGAAGACCCCAGCACCCTCCTCTCTATAACTTCCTTCCAGGTAGTTGTAGAGAGCAATGAGGTCTCCCCTCAGCCTCC